>CM067507.1:36332460-36410706 GCA_034509495.1 Acestrorhynchus altus
TGGAATAAACTAGAAGGGAATGGACCCCAATTCCGATGAAGTGTTTCAAGTGTTGATTCCCGTCTTCAAGCATTCCATAAAAGCGGAATCCCATTCCCGTATATCCCACTTTGCGAATGCACGTGCCGGTGTGGTGCTGCGCAACCGTGCGTAAGTGCCGTTTATGGTCATTACTTCCCACTATATCTTCATTCATACATGTCACAGCTAATCCCCACTGCTCCAGTTGTCCTCGCACTCGTCTTTTCGTTCACTCATTTGTTCCACATTCTGCACTCACTCCAGCACTCCACTTCCTCACTCCTGGAGTTGGAGAAGTCACATGAGGATCTTTGTTCTGCTCTGGGTGAGAGGATGACCTGTAAGTGCCCCCGTCCTGCCGAAAGTGGAGCTCTGAGTTTTGTCTTGGCCAGTCAGAGTGAGTTAGGATCAGGGAATGCTGTGGCAGGGCTGTGCTGTGCGAGCATTTCACTCACGTTTGCGGGTACGGATGTGAGACACCATTTAGCTGCACCAGTTCCTGTGACCCCTGACATCCGATTGGAACTCATGAGCTTGAAGAACTCTAGAACTTCCCACTGAGAGTATAAGGAGCCGTGTCATAGACAAACCACTTCCGAGAACTTTTCAGTGGGTGAAGGAATTGAGATGTGGGACTGTGAAGAAGTTCACATACTGAAATGGTTTTAGACCAGTTATGGAATTTCCTAGAACCTAGCACTTGGTCTGATGGTCTGCTTCCAGTGTCAGTTCTTAAAGTTGATGTGGTGATGCAGGCACATGGACATGGACAACCGTAGGAATCTGAGACACTTTGACAAGAATCAAACTGTGGTGTTCTAAACAACTTCTCTATAACATCTAGAACATCTCCAAAACCTCAGGCAGGTCTTGTTGTTTGCTCCTGGTATGCAGTGGTCAGTACCTACCAAACGTGCTCCAAGGAAGGACAACCCAATGCGCCCAAGACTCATTGATACTCATAGATGATCCATCTCACAACGTACAGGACTTAAAGGATCTGCTATAATGTCTCAGTGTTCCAGATACCACAGGACACCTTCAGAAGTCATGTGAAGTCCTCTACATATGGATATTATTATAACATACAGGTCATTACATATATGTATACAATATACACTATTGGGACAAAAGTATTGGGGACACTTGTCCAGAGAAGGCTTTCTGCTAGATTTTGGTGCATTGCTGTGAAGATTTGATTGCATTCAGGCACCACAGCTCAATGCTGGGGGTGTTTATACACCCTCTAGCCCATGCCAGGCATTAGGCATGGTGCCAATAGGTTTACTGTTCTATTGGCAGTACTTTACTACAGGGACTAGACAAGCTGTGTGTGCATTTGTACATCTGTGTCAGCAATGGATGCATTCATTAGAAAGTAAAACAAGTGTGGTGGTCCAAACACCCTCATTACACTGCAGAACATGCAGGATTTCAGTCGCTGAGGGTGAACTTCCTCAACAGTGCCGAGTTCTGCCATGTCCTGTAATGAGTGTAAGTGGACAGTGGATAAATGAGGGGATAGTAAGTCTGGGAATGCTTTCCATACTGCCGGACTGATTGGTAGGAATGCAGCACTATGAGATGTGACCTGGAGTTCCAGCTTTGGGTCGAGGAACATGCATGAAATTCCACAGCAAAATAAATGCCTAGAAGATCAGGATTACAGAGTGATCAACAATATGAAACCTAACCCTTCAGTCACTGGACTGTTTATCTTTTGGGTTTACTGTCTGGTATCACTTACAATAGATGAGTCTTTTGGGGGGACGCTGAGAGGAGGGGCTGTCTGACTATTGAGCTTTAGAACATCTCGTTTCTCCAACAGTGACCCTGTTTTGAAGGGAGTTCCACAGGTCAGAGGTCTGTTGAGAGGTTTTAACAGTCAGTCAGAGTGGGGTTGGGTGTGGAGCGCCCAGCCAAGTGTCCGCTCACATCCCAGCATGTCTCATTGACAGATCATCATGGATGGCAGCCTGTCACCTACGTAGCTGCTGCTCTACCATGATTATTACTTCACCCCCTTCCTCAACCAATTATCTTCCCCCACTTGTCTTAAAAGCTCTTTACTCACACACCCCTTTTGCTGCTTTTTAGATGTTGACATGATTTTCCCCTTCGTCCTCCCTACCACCACCAGTTTCGGTCTCCCAGGGGGTTGGCTCCACCCCTTGCTTCCACTCTCGGTAGCATCCTGCCAGAGCCCAGACTTTTCAAGACCTTGTTTGATGGCAGAGCAAATGCTAAGGACTTTAACTCCTGATTATAATGGATCAAATTTGCAAAACATTAATCTGAACAAAACTGCAAGTTAGTAGAAGATCTCCACCATAATCTTGCCATCTTGCATCTGTAGAAGCAGGAAGCCATGGTCATGCAGTTTTCTCCTTCACAACATCCAGAGAATTTGACCCTTCCTCTTTAGAGGGGTCACTCACGAGCTCATTCAGTCTTTCATCATTTCAAGGCTCCATTACTGCAACTCCCTCCTGGCTGGTCTTTCTATGCATACCATCAGGCCATTCAATGTGGAGACCATGTTCAGCCATGTAACTTCTCTGCTGCATTCTCTTCAAAGGCCTTCTTTAGCTGGTCATCAGATTCAAAACCCTGAAGGTGGTGTACAAAGCCAAAAATGGACCCTCCTTATTTAATGGCAATGGTAAAAACCCAATCTGCACCAAGAGCCCTTGGCTTCCAACCATGCCTGAAAGACAAGCATTCTCCATGGTATCCAGAAGAAAGAGGTGCAATTGTAGACCATTGAAGAAAATATTAACAACTCATGTATAGACATTTATTTATGATCCCATTCCATCAGTGGACGGACACGTCTTCTGAGTTTTATATGAAGTGTTTATGGTGGTCAAATTAGTGGCAAAACCCCAAATGTAGGTTTTGGGGGACCTATTTGGCTTTGGACCCCTCTACACTCTTGGAAAATTAAAAGTTCTTCAAAGGGTTCTTTGAGTGGTGCCATTAAATAACTACTTTTGGTTCCATGAAGAACCATGCAATAGAGATCCTTTCCATCAGTACAATAGGACTTTGAAGCAGTTGAGCTGGGATCTCTCTCTCAATATTTGCCCATATAGTGTCATTTTAGACCCCAGATCTTCTTAAAACTATGGTCAAACTGTGTCAGTGTATCCATAACCATCTGCTGTAATAATGTTCTGTGAGGGAACCTTTAGAGGCATTGAAATTCTCCATTCATTGCCACCTGTTTGTTTACATCTTAAACCTAATTATGCAGAAATGATGGACGCCTTTGAAATAATAGATCAGTATTTTTGGTATAATGTTAAACATATACTTGATGTAGGAACCATAATAGAACGTTCCCATGGTCACATTGTGACGCTTATACCCAATTCCCGCCTGTTTGTTTCCCCTCCTTTGTATTCCGGCCATAAGCTCCGAACATGGGAGAGAATCTGCGTAATACTCTCTCACACACACTCAGGGGGTCTGAAAGCCAGGAGGAACAGCATGTCCTTCTCTAATTATAAACTCATATAGCTGCCTGATTGAACTTTTAATGGAAAACATTTTTCCAGCAGTGCGTGGGAGAGCGACCAGCTGTGCTGTGCTCAGGGTGGATGCAGTGAAAGGTGGATGAAGTGTTTTCATGAGAGAAGACTGAGATTCTCCATCCACCTTCTTCACATTGTCTCACACATCACACACCTACAAACACACACTTCAGGAACAGCTTCTTTCCATCCCCTGTCATTCTGCTGAACCCATCACCAGACCCATTTCTGCAGAATGACCCACAGATGTTCTAGGTTAGTCTATATCGCAGAACAAGTGTTGCGTGTTTCTAAAGCAATAGAAGATCAAAGGAAGTTGGTTCTTGTTAAATAACAGCAGACACAAGCCAAAGGCTGCAAACTGCATTTCCTCACAGTCATGCTTTTCTTACAATTACACATGACTTTAGAATAGAACTTTATAGATCCCTTGGGAGGGTTCCCTCAGGGAAATTAAATGTTGGTTCCTTTTAAACAACAGTATGTAAAATAAATAAAGTAAGAACATAATAAACTGAGCTGTAAACATCATATTCAATATGTTTTAATGTTTGCATTTTCTTCCATCCAAATATGGTTCCTTAACTAGCAGCTTGTTTCCCTGTAACAGAATCAAACTCCACTCACTCACTGCACAGCCTGCAGCTCCTTCTCCAGCTCCTTACACACACTGACACATTAAACTCCACCCACTCTTCAGCTCCTTACACACACCAATGCCTCCCACTGAACTAGTGAAGGCTCAGTTTTAAACACTAGCAGCTACAGCTGTTCTACAGTCGGGGTGGGCTGACAACTCCATCTTTGGGTTTGCCACATTGTCTTAATCACAACCTTTGCTCAGAAGATTAACATCAGTGAAAACACAGGCTGTTAGGGTGAAAGTAACAGCAGTGGCCGAATCTAATGTGTATAACTTTGCTTATTGCTGTGGGATTGAGCTCGCCAGACCTTCTTCTCACAGTTTCCAAAGAGCATTTTGCTGATATAGGACACTGTTGTCACCAAACCTGCTTTATGTGCAGCTTCTCTAAAGGTAAGAACATGTTTAAGGGTCTGAATGGTCGGCCTACCTGCCTGCAATTTCTTAGCCATTACGTGAGCAGTGCTGATGTGCAATATTGTCCAAATCCTGCCCTGGAGAGAGCAGAAATACAGTTTGTTCCAGCCCCACTGATGCACAGACAGAGGTTTTATAATTGGTCAGCGAACGGTGGCATGTCTGGACTGTCTCTACTCAACATGTCTCAACTTTTAAAGCCTTGTTTATTATATTATACATGTGATTAATTATGTTTCCATTTAATATACTTTTACACACCTCCAATCTCTCCTCCCTTGCCACCTGCACTGGGAGGGTGAAGGGCAGCGTGTGCCTCCTTTGAGACCACGTCATCTCCCCTTACTAACCCAACACTACAGGAGTTCAACACGTTTGGACGACAGTCAGTGCTGCTTAGCATCGCTGACCGCTGCTGATGCTGGTGGCAGGAGGAGGCCTATCCCACCCACCCAGAGACAGCGAGGCCGGTTATGAGAGCAGCACTCGTGTGCAACATTGTCCAAATCCTGCCCTGGAGGCAGTCTGTTCCAGAGTCTCTTCCACTGCTGTTACTTACACGGGATGCAGCAAAATCTGTGACTCCTGAATTGTTTCATCAATTTTCAAAGCCCAGTTTACCTCCTCTGGTCCAGAGGAGCCGTGGGCTTTTGACCAGTTACTTGACCCCTTGTATATAATGGTGAACTGAAAACGGGAACAATTCAGGTGTTCTAAAACTTTGTCCTGTAGTATTTGTTTTGAGTCAGAGTTATGTCAGCAGCCCACCCTCAACTCTACCCTCTGCATTCAGAGGATGTTGAGTGGGCATCCGTGGCCTGGAGCTGCCTTGTGAGTGGAAGGTCGTTGGTTTGTCTCCCGGAACCAACAGGTTGCGACTAATCCCCAAAGATGATGCAGCCCACCGTTCAGGTTGTGCACATTTTAGTGCTTTTCCTGCTTTGAACACTACTGATTCATCTAATAAACCTGTTAACAGGGATAGAGGACCTCGGTTCTTCTCAGTGGTTCTTCCTCATGCTGTTTGAGAACCTGCAGCCTTGCAGTGAAAGGCTCTGGACACTGTCAATAATGAGCTGTCCAGATGGAGCTTGTCAGAGTCTCAGCCCTAGGCCACTGTCACCTCTATGAATACCAGAACATGGAGCTGGTCAGCAGGAGGTTTCATCCTCAGCAGCCCATCTCACTGACCACCTGATCCCGTTCCACCTGTCAATCAGTAATAATGTCACAGTACATACTGTAGCCCCCTAAGTGTCCCCCACTGGCTGAGGCTGCTGCCTTCTGAAGACTTTTCCTGTCCCTTGTGCCTCTTCCTATAACTCAGGGTTTAAGTTTTTTTGGCCTGTTTGTGTTGGTTTGTTGATTATCGTAAAGTCAAATTGGGATTATCTGCACTATAAGGACAAAAGTATTGGGACACCTGCTCATTCACTGTTTCTTCTGAAAGCAAGGTGATTAAAAAGAGTTGATCCTGCTTTTGTTGGAGTAACTCTCTCTACTGTCCAGGAAAGACTTTCTACTAGATTCTGGATCATTGCTTTACCAGGAATGAGGTGCCATAAAAGCTTCTGTAGGAGTAATATGTAGGTGTCCCAATACTTTTGTCTATATAGTGTACTTCAGATGTTCTAAGACCTCACAGTTGAAGAAGAGTGTGTGTATGCGTGTGTGTGTGTTTATGTGCATATGGCCATTTTAATCCCACTGTAGCCTCTCTCTCTCTCTGTATGGAGAGATTATCTCCTCTCTCTCCGTCACGTTTTAACCTTTTGCAGCAGATGTGCTCGTCCCTGCTGCATTCTGTCGCTCGGGAGGAGCCTTAAAATACCACTCGTGCAACGTCCCCCTGAGAAAACTCAGCAGGAACAAATGTCAGATCAGATTACAGCTGCACTCAGCTCACTGTTATCATCACCCGCCTCAGCTTATACACACCATCAATAACGCTGAATACAGTCAATGAGATCCGTTTCTGGATTAGTCAGAACCGCTGGGGTTCACAGCAGGTTAGAACGGATCTGAATGGAAATGAAGGCCTCATTTTCCGTGATTTGTGTTGAACTTTATTCTTCTCAAAATTCCACCTACAACGTTGGTGTGGGTTTATGTACGAGAAATGAGCCCAAATGCATTTTTATCGGAACGTTTTCTGACCTCAGCCTTTCAGACTGACCTGTGTGAATGGTCTTAGTTCTGATTGGCTGCCCTGTAAAAAAAAGCAGGGCAGACTGAAACGCTCCTTATAACCTCTGTGTGGGTGGGCGGAGCTATATATGCAAATCTGTAAATGTTATCATCATTCCACAAATACCTCCTATTTCCATTTTTGCCGTTTTCCCTCTTTGACGTAGATGTTCTTTACTTTGTTAAAAATGTCATGATGATTGGACCAGTAGTTTGAAGGAAGGAGCTGAATCTGCAGATATATGGAAGCATACACTCATACTGGTCCTCCAGCAGTGGCAGAAATCCCAGTCTACAGGAAACACTCAGATGGACCTGACTGACAGGGACCGCTCTCCTGCTTCCCAGCTTGTGAATGAAAAATCGCTTCCAGAAGTCAGTGCAGGTCCTTCACAACCGGTTTCTGAAAGAACACACCACATGGAACTGCAGACCATCAACAGGGTGGACAAGAGTGACATGTAGGATGCTGCAGTTCTGTAGACTGGGATTTCTGCCACTGTTGGTAGACCAGTATGAGCCATACATCTGCAGATTCAGCTCCTTCCTTCACTCTGTGGCCTTTGGCTCAAAAGCAACCACTCTTTTCACCAATCATCTGCTTTGTGAGCCGTTCTCCACACATCCAACGAGACGTTCACTGCACTGGACCACCTCTTCTCAATCTGTGAATCCTGTCACACACCCTGCAGGTATTTATAACCCAATCTTTGCCGTCTGCAGTAACCTGAAGTTGCTACTTCATGAAGTTTATTTGGCTTTACTGGAACATAATGAACACTGTCCACATCAATTCTACATTGAAATCACAATGGACCAGAACCTGTCTGCCTAAACTTCAGACCCCAAACGTGTCCTCAGACCAGCTTTCTGTCCTAAAGCTGTGCAGGTTTTACTGTGATATGCTTCTTTTACACAGCACGTCTTCAGTTCAGGGAACCAGTACAATAGCAGTACCCTCAACTGGAACTGAACTGATGAGTCAAAGCCAAATTCTTGAACTGCTGAGCTGCCAGTTCCTTACTGATTACTCCACATTGTGCTGCAAATAGACTGAAGAAGGGTGGTGGTGGGGAAAGAACACAGAGGCCTCTGCCAGCTCCCTCTCATTAAGCCCTTTTCAGGACCAGGACCAGTGATTACAGAGAAACACAACACAGCCCCCAGCTCCTCCACCAATCCGGGCCAAGGAAGTGCCACACTGCTTTACAACACTGCAGAAGAACTTATTCAATACACTCACTGGCCACTTTATTAGAAACACCCCCCTTCTGCTTCCCCTCACTGGCCACTTTATTAGAAACACCTACTTTGTGGACCTACCTTGAGAGTCTTGAAAAACACACTGAGATGTCTAGTAGAAGTTCTATCATTCCAGTGAGAGATGTAACCCTCTGAACGTTCTAGAATCAAACGGAGAGCTCTAGATTAACATTGGGGGCTTTAGATCAGTGGTGGGAGCTCTAATATTCTCTAATTGTGGATCATATAAATGGGACGAATGGAGTTCTGCTCTGAAATGTCCTGCCAGCGGAACTCAGTCTTGTGTGCTGGATGTTCACTTTAGGTTCTGCTGGAAGGCTTTGAGCTTTTCTTGGAGCTCCGCTGGTCAGAAGAGCAGTCACCCCTACCAAACAGCCTTCCAGCAGTGGGCCACTGAAAACACTGACCACCAGATGACTCTCTCTCTCTCTCTCTCTCTCTCTCTCTCTCTCTCTCTCTCTCTCTCTCTCTCGCTCAGTTAGTGGCAGGAGGTCAGCAGGAGAGAACTTGTCCTAAATGTTGGACTGAGCCATGAAGAGGGAATGTCTGAATGAAGACCTTCTCTGAGCGTGTTTGAGAGACAGAGAATAATGAAGTATGTGTGTGTGCGTGCGCGTGTGCGTGTGTGTGTGTGTGTGTGTTTGTGTGTGTGTGTGTGTGAGACAGTGTACATATCCTAAAGCAGTGTGTGGGTGTTATCCGCTGTGTGTTTCCCTGGATTGGATCAATACCTCCCGCATGACTATAGACTCCGCTCTCTGCACTGGTCACCATTGATTTCTTCTCACTGCTGAAGTGTCCTCTGTTTCCCACTTTCTGCTCATTAACAGCTTCGTCAAACATGAAGTAACACACAAGTAACCCAGCGGACATGCCCTTCAGCTTCATAGGGACTGCCAGGATGACGGGAACGCTGCTAAGGAAGGCAGACAGGAAAGAAGCTTCGAATCAATAGCCGTTATTTCACACTGTGTCTGCAAGAACAGAGGGGTGCAGTGATGTTCCTCCTGGTCCATGCTGCAGAGCCTCCACAGGACACAGAGCAGGGATGAAGGACTAGAGGATGACCAACACAAACTGTGCAGAAACAGATGAGCTTCTGTCTCTGACTTTACATCTACAAGGTGGAGACACTCGGTAGGAGTGTCTGATAGAGTGGACAGTGAGTGGAGAGAGCTCTGTCCAGTACTTTGATTAATTTGGGGATGAGGTTGGGTGGTGTCTCTGAACATTAGAGGCTGTTACTCCAGCAGAAGAAGGGTAAACTCTTTATTGCCCTTACTGTCGTATCTCTAGTGTGAAGCTAATGAAGACTTCAGAAACATCTCCTCTGTACCTGCTCCCTAACTGCAGAGGGAATAAACCCACCCAGAGCCCGGAGCTGCAGCCCCCTGTGTGGAGCTGTCACACTGCAGTTATAGCTGTGCCTGTGACAAATTACACTGTGTGTGTGTGTGTGTGTGTGTGTGTGTGTGTGTGTGTGTGTGTGTGTGTGTGTTTCCAGCAGCTCAGGGGGGAGGTGAACATTAATCTTGCGTTTTTAATCTTTTCTCCGGTGCCCACCAGCAGCAATAACCTCCAGACAAACAGTATTTTTTCTTACTATCATCTCCTGTGTGTGAGTGTGTGAGTGTGAGTGTGAGTGTGAGTGTGTGTGTGTGTGTGTGTGTGTGTGTGTGCGCACGTGTGTGGGTTTGCTGCATCCAAAAAGTCCCCTGACAGACGTCAGCCTCCGTTCCCTACCTGAGTGTGTGAAGGTGTGTGGGAGTGACCCAGTGAACCCAATCACATGGTCATTGTCTGGGTCAGCAGGGTGCAGTGGACTCCTCTGCCTGTCCAGTTTAGAACCTATAGGACTACGTTACCCTCGAGACCCTGCTGTCATTATTAATACAGCGCTCATCCACTTGTGTCTGTGGTGACAGAATTAAAACACCCTTCATTACCAAAATATGACTTTCAGCCTCATGAATGGGAAGTGTGATCTCCTCAGGTGCTGAGGAGCTGCTCAGGTGCACTTTCAGAACCAAGTGTATTGTCTACACGATTCAAAAACTCTTGGTTTAACTGTAGAACTCTCAGTTCCTAGTGTTCTACAGTTCACAGGTTCTGGTACTCTCAATGGAATGTTAGAAGTCCCAGTGGAAATCTGGATCTCCCAGTTTGGTTCTCGAGAATTCAGATTGGTAGATCTCTCATTGGAATATTGGAGCTTCCACCATTGAGTTCCCACTGTTAATCTAGAGCTCTCAGACTGGTTCTAGAATGTTCAGTGTTGTACATCTCTCATTGCAATGCTAGAGCTTCTACTATAGTTCTAGACATCTCCACCTTGCGAGTGCAGTTTCAGAACTATCAAGATGGGTGTTTCTAATAAAGTGGCCAGTGAGGGGAAGCAGAAGGGGGTGTTTCTGATAAAGTGTCCAGTGAGGAGGAGCAGAAGGGGGTGTTTCTGATAAAGTGGCCAGTGAGGAGGAGCAGAAGGGGGTGTTTCTGATAAAGTGGCCAGTGAGGGGAAGCAGAAGGGGGTGTTTCTAATAAAATGGCCAGTGATGGGGAAGCAGAAGGGGGTGTTTCTAATAAAGTGGCCAGTGAGGGGAAGCAGAAGGGGGTGTTTCTAATAAAGTGGCCAATGAGGGGAAGCAGAAGGGGGTGTTTCTAATAAAGTGGGTAGAGAGTGTAGGTGCCATGATAACCCCACATGTATGGTGGTCTACATTTTAGTATTGGAGAGTCCAGGTAAAGCTGGGCTGATGAATGTGCTGTGTGTGTGTGTGTGTGTGTTTAGAACCCACTGTATGAGGTGTCATGTCACATCAGTGATGGAACGTGCTCAGTCACAGCTCTGCCCGTTTCACCCCGAGGCTGTGGAGCCAAAAACAAACAGCTCGATCGGCTCATTACTGCACGGGACGCCTCGGAGCGAGCTGTGACTTTCACTGCACCGACAGAGACGGAGCGCCGGAGAGCGAGAGCAGGAAGTGAAGGATAGATCAGATTAAAGGGAAAACGAGAGAGTCTAAAAGTCAGCTGGAGTCATTTTGTCTCGGAACACATTCCTGGTTGTGGTGCATTCTCAGCAGCCCCCCCAAGACCCCCGTACACAGACAGATTTAGCCTGTTTCATCTGGAGGCCTTCCATCAGCCACAGCTAACAGTCAGCCCCGCTGGTGACGCCACCACAGAATTCATCACTATCCGTGCACTCTCTAGGGACATGGCGGGGACAGAGAAGGCTGTCTGGACTGGGCGATGAGCACACGACACTCAGAAACCAGTAATACATTCCTCGGGATTAGTGAACGTAGAGTTTTAACACTAGTGTAAATCACTCTCAGATCAAGTGTATTAACCTCAAACTGACCCCACTGAGACAATGACCAGAGGATGGCGAGAATCCCAGGTCATCCTGCTTCACCCTGCACAGTTTGTGTTGGTCGTCCTCTATGCCTTCATCAGGGCTCACAGGACGCTGCCCACAGGACGCTGTCGACTGGACGTTTCTGGTTGGTGGACTGTTCTCGGTCCAGCAGTGACACTGAGGGGTTTAAACACTCCAGCAGCACTGCTGTGTCTGATCCACTCGTACCAGCAACACACACTAACACACCACCACCATGTCAGTGTGACTGCAGTGCTGAGAATGACCCACCACCCACATCATAGCTGCTCTGTGGTGGTCCTGTGGGGTCCTGATCATTGAAGACATCAAAAAGCTGAAGATGAAAAGAAGAGTCACTTCTACAGCAGGATTTTATCCTAAACATCTCACACTCATCACTGATGATTCACTGTTAGAAAATAAAATGAATGAATGTTCAAAAGAAACGTTTCATCTCTGAGCCTTTTGGAAATGAGGTCATCTCATCGCTCAGACTTTGGGCATCCAAACTTTTGCATGCCGCTGTATGCTTGCACTGTGTGTGTGTGTGTGTGTGTGTGTGTGTGTGTGTGTGTGTGTGTGTGTGTGTGTGTGTGAGAGTGTGTGTGAGAGAGAGAGAGAGAGAGAGAGAGAGAGAGAGAGAGAGAGAGAGAGAGACGTCTCTCAGACAGAGTTGGCATCAGCGTCTACCCAGCCTGGCACAGCCACCCACACACTCAGGGTCAGCAGGAGGACAGTGGCCCCTCAGGGAGTGCTGAGTGTCATTAAGACATCCTTCCATGGCCGCATTCTCCACCACTCTCGCTCCGATTGTCTGTGTGTCTGAGTGTTCTGGTGCACTCTTACAGCTCACTCCTCCTCTCTGTATTCTCCTCATCCTCACTGTCGGCAGGTGTAAGTTGAAGTGAGCAGGTGGCCTTGTACTGCGGCCAATTCAGTAACCATGGCGATAAGAACTTAATATGAATCAGCCCTAATTCTGTAACCACATCATGAAGATGCTCCTCTGCAGTAGAGAGAGAATCTTTCCCGGCATGAATGTAATGATGATATATGTAAGTGATTACAATATTAAAGGGAGAGATCAGTTTATTGGGGGAACCCGTACAAAAAGAGGCTCTAGGTCCTCTTTGGGCCTCTAGTCTGGATATAAGATGAGATACGGTTGGTCATGGAGGTGTAGAGGTTCCGTCCGCCATCATGCAGCACATTTACTCACAGATGTTGCAGCTGGACCTTCAGATGCTGCACACTTGTAGGTTGCTGAAGCTGGCGTCCCACTGTTCCCATAAATGCTCGATTGGTGATAAATCTGGTGACCAGTGAGGCCTAGGATGTATCGCAGTCTGGTGGAGACGCTCCTGGAAAACTTAAATGGTTGCTTGGTGGTTAACAAGGTATCCCAGGTGGTTGCTGTGTTGTTGCCAAGTTGTTGCTTCATGATTGCTGTGGTGTTATTCTTTCTGGGTGGTTGCTGTGGTGTTACTAGGGAACTGCTAAGTGCTTGCTACAGTATCCCAGGTGGTTGCTGTGGTGTTGCAAGGTGAATGCCATAGTATTGCAGGCAGCAGCAAGAGTTAGAGTGGGAATAAACACACTGAGAGAGATTTGGAGAGAAAGAGAAGAGTGTGTGTGTGACAGGTGATGTTGTACTGGGTAACACTCTCTGTCACCTCCCTCCCCCCCCCCCCGTCTCATCCCTCCGTTCCATCACTCCATTGCTGCCGTCAGCGGGCAGAGCCACCCTACTGTCCTCAGCACAGGGCAGCTAAAGTAGGGCAAACTCTGCGCGGCTGTTTACGTCCTAAAGGCAGCGCAGCCCGACCCGGCTGTCTGTTATGAGTGTGTGTGGTGTTTTAGTGGACTTTAGTGCAGGTCAGTGGTTTTATTCAATCACGTACTCACCTCATTCACACTCTGAACTCAGCTACTTTAAGCTGCACCCATTGCCAACACGGATGTGCAAATGCACACACAGCTAGTCTTCCCCTGTAGAGAATAGGACTCTATTCTATAAACAAACATGATATGATTGTTTATCAAACATGATAAACAAACATGAAGCGAGTGGCCCCGTGTCTAATACCAGGTGTGGAGTAGAGGGGTCTAAAGCCCCCCAGCATTGAGCTGTGGAGCAGTGGAGCTGTGTTCTCTGGAATGATGGAGCTCCATCAGTACTTTTAGGATATAGAATCAACGTCGGAGCAGTAGAGGCAGTTACTCCAGCAGAAGCAGGGATTAGGGTTTATAGTCTGAGAGCAGTGAGTCTGCAGGTCTACATATGAACACACTACTCACATGCACTACATGTTGACTTATAGTGTGTGTGCATGTGTGTGTGTGTGTGTGTGTCCTCAGGCCTGTGGACCCTGAGGGGAAGTAGAGAGCGTGAGAGAGAACATTCAAGGCAGAGAGAGCGAGGGAACTGGAGAGAGAGCGAGAGAACTGGAGAGAGATGGAGGGAAAGGGGGAGGACAGAGTGATACTGATCATTTTAACTGAACTCAGATATTCAGTGTATTTTCAAGCTCATTACTCTGTCTCTCTCTCTCTCCCTCTCTGTCTCTCTCTCCCTCTCTGTCTCTCTCTCTCTCTTCATTTCTGTCTCTCTCTCTCTTCCTCTTTCTGTCTCTCTCTCTCTCTCTCTCTCTCTCTCTCTCTCTCTCTCTCTCTCTCTCTCTCGCTGTGTAAAGAGTGTGTATTTGTCGATGTGGTTTACTGGTGGCTCACGCGGCCTGTCACACACACGTGTACACATCACCGATCGCCCTGATGAAAAGAAATCAGGGTGATGGCTGAGTTTACTGTTCACACACACACACACACACACACACACACACACACACACACACACAAACACAAACACAATTTCTGATCTTCAATAACAGTAAGGCAAATAGAGCAGAAGAGCTTAGTGTTATAATACTGACACACTCTCACACACACACACACACACACACACACACACACACACACACACACACACACACACACACACACACATATAAATACATATACACACATACAGGACACACCATGATAAAGTTCTTTGGCTGAAAATATGTCAGATGTTTCTATAACCGTCTACCGTCTCTGACATTGACTTGAAGAACGATGTTCCCCCTCAAGCCCCCTCTGATACAATAAAGATCTCATTGTGGTTTCTATGATGGAGAGATCTGCAGACCCACAGTACAGTTGTTGTAAATGTTCTCCACATGTAAATGATTTTTCAGCACTCATCTGCATCTGCTCCATGAAGATACCACTCAAACAATCAAGAGCAAACCAATCTAATGTCTGAAGTTAAAGACCGGCTCCTCCAATGTCCTTGTTAATGATGGTCTAATCAATTGCAGCTGATGTGCTTTTTTATTGTGAGTTTTAGGCATTTTAATTCATAATAAATGTAGGGGTGTCCTAAATTTTAGGACAAAATAGAGACACGAGGCAGCCGTACACACAGGTAAACCAGCACAGTATACACACATCTGTGAGCATCTCTAAAATCTCTGTGTTCTGCCTCAGTTTATGAATGCTCTCCTGAAGGACAGACAGAACACTGAGTGACCCGGAGTGTCCAGAGTTAACCACAGCTTTTAAACCCTCTTATCTGGTGTGATTGACGTGTGGAGCAGCCCGGGTTGAGATGTCTTAAAGGATTGTGGACAAAAAGGTGCTTTTTCTTTTTCTCTAGCCTCTGGAGGATCGCTCGCCTGCCACTCAGAGTAATAAGAAAAACCACCGGCTGCTTTCAGACCTCAGCTTCTGCAGCTTCCTCTTGTCCTCTGCTTTACTGATTGCCCTTGGACTAGATGCAGTTGTGCCGTTTAATCACGTCTTCTTCACCAGCGTGGCCTTGAGGGAAGAGTATGATGGAAATCTAGAATAAAAATCAGTCTCCGAGACATATTCAGTGTCTGAATGTTGCTTCTTTAGGTTTGTACTGGAGCTGCATGACTAATGTGACTGACAAAACAAAAAAGCTTGTACCACCACTGTTCCATCATTGTTCCACCATTGTTCCATCATTGTTCCATCAAATTCCATTTGGAATTTTTGACTTCTAAGAACTTTTCAACTTCAAAATCCCCACAAGAATTTCCTACTCTGAAGCTTAGGAGAAACTGACCAGCCCAGTTCAGAATTGAAGATGGCTGCTCCGTACAGTTCTGTCCGAGGCCCTTGTACCATGTTGGACCTCTAGTCTGGACGACTAGATGAGATACGGTTGGGTACGTAGACGGACAGGTTCCATACGGGCATCCTGCAGCACGTTAACCCACAGATGTTGCAGCTGGACCTGTAGATCATGCATATCTCCAGTTCCCAAACCCAGCTCGTCCCATAAGTGATCATAAATCTTGTGACCACCAAACCAAGGAAGTGTTGCAGCCTGACAGAGGCATTCTGGGAAAACTGGGAAACCCTGGCTCTGTGTTGGAGCATTATCCTGCCATGAGAGGCCACAGGCAACAGGATGTCCTGCACATGGCGTCGAGCTGTTAGTGTCCCTTGTATCACCACTAGGGGTGACCGACTGTTGTAAGCGAAGGCTTAACAGATCATCACACCTGTGTTTGGGGCAGTGTATCGCACCACGGGATCCCAAACAGAACCTGGAATCTATGCTGAATGATATGGTTCCAATCCTGCTCACAATGTGTGCATAACCTCTGCTCTCGACACCACCTAAGAGCGGCCTAGATGATTGAAATGACCATACAGCTTCTGTCAGCTTCTCACCTGCTTGCTGACCATTCAGAAAGTAATCAAAATGGTATTTTGCTGTCACTCTTAAAATGGTTCTATATAGAATACTCAAAAAAAACACTTAATGAAAGAGTTCTTCAGATTGATGGAGGATACACTGTAGAGTGTTCATTATAGAACCTTTTTGAATAAGGCTTCTATTGTTACAAGCAACATTGTGACAATAATAGAACCCTACAGCACATTCTCCATCAGTCTGTAGAACATTTACAAGATGCAAAGAACAGTTTAACTTTTAGAACTCTTGGCTAATGCTTTAAAGTTTTTATGTATCAGTATTATTCCTTCTCAGGACTTTTATTTTGAAATTTGAGCAAAGAAAGAGAGCAAACATCCCCTCCCTTCTCATATATCTGGGTCAGTGACATCATCTGCCCCACCCCCTCTCTCTGATCAGAGTCTGTATGCAGGTTGAGCATCAGCCCCGCCCCCTCTCTCTGATCAGAGTCTGTATGCAGGTTGAGCATCAGCCCCGCCCCCTCTCTCTGATCAGTCAGAGTCTGTATGCTGGTTGAACATCAGCCCCGCCCCCTCTCTCTGACCAGTCAGAGTCTGTATGCAGGTTGAACATGTACAGATAGAGCAGTAAACATCCTGAGATATGAAGCCTAGGACTTGGCATGGGTTCTTTGAGTGTCTGTGGTTCTATCGCAGTATGTTCTTTGCTGGAGAACCCTTAAAGAACCCTCATTTTTAAGTGTGCCTTTCATCTTACGTTAACACACGTCTGCTGGATGTTGTACGTGCAGTAAGCAGTGTGTCAGTGGGAGACCGTGGATGTAAATACATCAATATTTACACTTTAATCCATATGTATGAATGCTGCAGTGGTCACTTGTGGATACTCCCCCATCTGTTATCAGTAAGTGCTCAGGCCTGCATGGTGGAGACGGATGTAAGCAGAGAACGAGATGGACAGATAGTGAGGCTGAGAGAGTGAGAGGGGTGTTTTAATGGATCTGTGGGTTTTAGGCCGCCGAGTTTTTGTAGCAGCATCTTGCCAGGTTGAGGAATGGCCCTCTGGGAGTGTTTATGTGCACCTTTCTCCACCGTGCTCCAGAGATGAGCTCCATGGACCCGGCCTTTCCCAGCCACTCATAAATAATAGGCTGTTCAATAGCCGGACTCTTTCTGAATGCAGTGGGGTGCAGTGCCCCCTGGTGGACAGAAGGTGCAGTTCCACTGTGATATGAGTGTTTTTATCTGAAGGCAGAGATTGTTTTGTGGGCAAAGTGTTATATATCACTTGTGTTGGCAGTAGCTCACATTCAGGCCGAGTAAATAAATGAGAGAAACGTGGATTTGAGTGAGGAAAGGGAGGCAAATAAGAGCAATTAGACTCAATTATAGAATATTATATGTTATAGATATTTTTTGCTCCTCATTTCAATAATCTCTTCTTCACTGTCCATTCGATCAGCTCATCTGACCATACAGGAGCACTTTGTAGTTCCATCATCTTCCTTTCAGCTTCATCATCAATGGTCAGGACCCCACAGGACCACCACAGAGCAGGTATTATGTGGGTGGTGCATCATATTAGGGCAGTTGATCACGTAAAACCAATTAGACTGTTGTTTTGGGCTTCTCCCAAACGTATGATGTTCACCATCCCATCTCACCCCCGGCACCAAAACTCATCATTGGTTGGAGCACCACAGTTTCACTGCTCCACAGCTCAATGCTGGGGGGCTTTATACAGGGTCATGTTTGTTTATCTGCTCCAGAGAGTCCTATTCTTTTGGCAGTCCTTCTCTACAGGGACCAAGCTGTGTGTGCATTTGCACATCTGGATCAGCAGTGGATGCAACTTGGATATGTAGTGTATCTCTGTTGTCCAGAACATTCTGCATTTTGGGGGACCACTTGTCCAGTTCTAGGTAATAAAGCTGAGGGGTAATGGGTTTAGAGGGCCTGATCAGATTAAACTGTAGAGACACAGTTGCTTCCTCGGGGCTGCAGGGACAGAGCTGAGACGTCCAGGCTGTCTGAAGCGTGGTTTATCCGATAAATGATGTTAAGACGGACCGTAATCACACGGCGAATGCTTCATTTTGAACAGCTAAACGATTTGTCGGCTCACCATTTGGCTGCTTGTCTGTCTCCACGGTGATTTGTCAGCCACCATCTCTCAGTTTCTGTCTCCGTGGTAATTTGTCATCGTGGAGACGCCACAGAGCCCGCTGCTATGAGGGCTGTTTTTTGGGGGCTGAAGCACCAAAGCATGAAGAAAGCCGTGGTGTGCTTATGTGAGTTTCAGATTAGAATTAGGGTCAGGCCTAGACCAAAATGTCTTCACGGTACCTTCAGGTGCAAGTTTGATTGTCATGGGAGGTGTTTAAAGGGGCAACATCAGGGCAAGAATAAAGTTCTCCACAGAACATCTAGACAAAGAGCAGGACTTCTTGAACAGTGTGCGTTGGACAGATGAGTCCAAGGTGGAACTATTTGGGCACAGACACAGAAGACTTGATTGGTGTAAACCAAACAATATTTGAGCACAAGAACCTCATACCAGCTGTGAACCATGGTGGTGGGAGTGTGATGGTTTGGGAGATTGAAGGTCTGGAGATCTCTCCATCATAGAAACCACTATGAGATCAGTCAGATCTCAACCAGGGGCTGATCTCCATCAGGTCTGGAGATCTCTCCATCATAGAAACCACTATGAGATCTTTATTGTATCAGAGGGGGCTTGAGGAGAATGTAAGAGCGTCTGTACAAAGACTGACGCTGAAACATCACAGAGCTGAAAGAATTCCGCCTGGAGGAGTGGGAACGTCTGTCTTCCAGACAATGTCAGAGACGGTGGACGGTTCTAGGAAACATCTGACATTATATGTATAAGTGCTTGGTTGTATAATACTATTACATATCATACTCTAACATATCAAAGGGTATTAAAGAGCTGATCCTGCTCTCCACTGTCCCAAGATGACTTTCTTCTAAATTCTGGAGCATTGCTGTGAGGATTTGATTGCATTCAACCACAAAGCATTAATTAAGTCAGGCTGTTGGATGATGACCAGTCCACCTCGTTCCAAAAGTACTGGATGTAGCTTCATCATTCCAGAGAACACAGTTCCTCTGCTCCACAGCTCAACACTGCAGTCCCACAGGAGCCAGTGGCCTTATATAACCTGTTACCCAGTGTAACCTCGCCTGTCTGAGGGAGATGACTCACAGTGAAGGCTGCTCCACAGAAAGGCTTATCGGGTTTGGGCTCCACTCCGGGCTGCTTTCTGGAAGAGTGTGCCCACTGATTCACTCTGTTTATGCCTTCTGTGGTCAGTGAGGTTCAGCCTGTGCTCTGTGCCCTCTGGTCAAACACACAACATCTATGATCTTAATATTACTGTCACTCAGCTGCTTATGAACATTACAGCCACAGCATGTGAACTGCGGCCCAGTTCAGGGTCCAACTACAGTCCTCAACTCTGGTGTTGCTGGAAATTGAATCCATTTACTGCCATCTAAACCTTTCTTTCTTTCTTTCTCCTTCAGCGGTGATCCTGCCTGATGGAGCTCCAGAGAAGTTTGGTGTGGGCGATGAAGTGGGCAGTGAGGAGGACCTCTATGAGGACTTGCGGTCTTCTGGACACCGCTTCGGCCATCCTGGAGGAGCAGGGGAGCAGCTGGCCATAAATGAGGTAAGACGCAACCCCTCTCTAGAAAGTCTAGATCCCCCTGTTGCTGCTTTATGGTTCCCTGTTTGATGACAGAATGAATTATGGATGCTTCCTCACTTACCTTATTTAATCTGGACTGTAAGGGGCCACAGATCACAGTCCGGACCAAAGGACCGGAATTTCATCTGACCTAAACAGGTGGTCTCAGTCTGGCTTGGCTGAACCATGGTTTGGTTCGGTCGCAGTGTGAAATAATGCAGACTTGGACGAATTGGTGAAAAAATGGTGTTCTACATCATGCTGCAGTATGGGTGGGTTAGAACACCCTGGCGATTCCTGTATCTGCTGTAACTGGATCCTTATTTATACACAGAAACTAAAGGAATCTGAGGGTCATGTACCACGTGCACCCGAAGGGAATCAGATTCTGGAAGGAAGGTCAGCACAACACCTGGAAAGGCAAAACTGCCACATTGAGAGGATGCTTGTGATCACCCCTCACCCCTCTAGTATATGCAGACGCAGCTCACATAGGATGCAGTAAAGTTCTTTAGAGCACCACTAAACTGCAGTGTGAAACCCGAACTGGACCAAATGTATACAATGTAACAGAAACAGTGTCTTGGTTTGGACGTTCAGGTGTGAAAATGCCCTCAATCTTATTCAACGATCATTAAAGCAAGCAGAGCTTTAATTTACACGGAATGTGCAGCACATGTAACACGTTCATGTGTCCCCGAACTATTATAATTGTTATTACAATTATTCATATTGTTTATAACAATGTCACATGAGGTAAAGGTGCTCATCAACCCACTGTGGTGCACACAAGGGAATTTGTCCTCCACATTTAACCCATTCAAACAGTGACACAACACACACACACACACACACACACACACACACACACACACACACACACACACACACACTAGAGGGCAGTGAGTACACATGCCTGGAGTGGTGGGCGGGCCTATCCACAGTGTTGGGGGAGTTACGGCTGCTACATCTGCACCTGATATCTTCTGTTCTGCCCAGCTTACACTCTTTACACTCTCCAAACGCTGTCCGTTTGAGTTGTTATTGTAGTGACCAGTGGTCATAACAGTAAATAACAATAAATAGAAAATTGCATTTCCTGATGGGAACAGCATTGTTACGCAACTGTAATTGCTCCTTCTTCCTGGTAGGCGGCTGTTGTGTGGTTGCTATGGTATTCCAGGTGGTTGACCACACACACTATCACTAAACATGCAAAAAAGATATTACTGCATTATGCTTACCAAATACCCACATACAGACGTGAGAATGAATTAAAGACAACTAAACGTTGTAGGAACGTTCCGAATGGTGGACCAAATCAGAACATTCAGAACACTCGTGTAACGTTCTACTACCAACACAATTCTAGCTAGCTGGGTGGTATGGTATCAAAGGTGGTTACTATGGTGGTGTAAGGTGGATGCCATGGTAAAAGGCATCCTATATAATTGTGTACTATAGTCTGTTTCTAAATAGATAAAACTGATGTTTCGTTTGCTCTATACAGTACTTTTGGGATGAGTTGGAGATGAGGTGGGCTGGTGATCATCCAACATCCCGATCTCACAAGCTCTTGTTACTGAATGCAATCAAATCCTCACAGCAATACTCCAAAATATAGTAGAAAGTCTTCCCTGGACAGTGGAGACCATTACTTCATCAAAAGCAGGATAAACTGTTTTTACCACCATTGATTTCAGAAAAAACAATGAATGAGCAGGTGTCCCAATACTTTTGCCCATACAGCGTATCATGGTCTGCTGAGGGCGAGTAGTCCAGGTTAAGGATTCTGTTTTCAGGTTCGGACGGACGGATCTCGATGTCAGAAACTCACTTTGGTGAAGTGAGCAGTGATCGTGTAGAGCTGACATGGAGATGTGTGTGAAGATGTGAAGACCAGCAGAGAGTTGATTGATTCAGGAGCTTATCTCACATTTCAGGCACCACTGAATCAGTCTGGATGGGGTTGCCATGTTTCTCACACCCAGAAGTGCCAAATTCAGGTCCAGGAAATAAACAGGCTCCCCAGGAGTTTATTCCAGTGGTCAGTTCTGGACATTTCACATTACTGAAGCTGCCCAGGCCGAGGAACGCAATGCTTGAACATGGGCAATCATTTGTTTGAAGGTCATGTGTCTTCCCCTGTCCCGCCAAACAACTCTAACAGCTTGGTCTGAATGACATAGATGGTGGGCAGTTAGTGTCCACTCACTGTCCACTCTATTAGACACTCCTACCGAGTGTCTCCACCTCGTGGATGTAAAGTCAGAGACAGAAGCTCATCTGTTTCTGCACAGTTTGTGTTGGCTTCATCAGTGATCACAGGACGCTGCCCACAGGACGCTGTCGGCTGGATATTTCTGGTTGGTGGACTGTTCTCAGTCCAGCAGTGACACTGAGGGGTTTAACCACTCCAGCAGCATTGCTGTGTCTGATCCACTCAACACACCAGCAACACACACTAACACACCACCACCATGTCAGTGTGACTGCAGTGCTGAGAATGACCCACCACCCACATAATATCTGCTCTGTGGTGGTCCTGTGGGGTCTTTGAAGATCAGGGTGAGAGGAGGAGAATAAAGTCTGCAGAGAAATAGATGAACTACAGTCTGGAATTAAAGAACTACAAAGAGAACCTGTATGGAAACAAGTTGTTCATATGTTATGGTTGATATAACGTGTGTGTGTGTGTGTGTGTGTGTGTGTGTGTGTTGTTCTACCTCGATTTATCCTCCCTCTGTTCTGCTGGTCCCTCTCTCATCCTCCCGCCCTTCTCTGTGGTTGCTAAGGCCTGCCTCAACCACTCTGGTTTCCAGGATACGGTGGCCAAATGGAGCTTGCTGATTGGTTGCTAGAGGAAGGAAGGGGAGGAAAGGAGTGGAAAAAAGAAAAAAAGCCTGTGCGAGAGAGCATTGATGCTGGGAGTGAGATGGATGAGTGTGCCAGCGTAGCTTCAGGCACAGCCAAGCTCCATTTTCAGCATGTGTTTACTTACAGGAGAACAGGGAACAGACGGGAATAGCAGCGCTGCCATGGAGATTCCCAACCGGGAGAGCTAGAGCTGTCCTTTGTGTGAGTGGAGAGCGAAATAGAGAGAGAGAGAGAGAGAGAGAGAGAGACCAGAGATGGTAAAGAATGGTTGCCAGATGTAGCGTTTACCTCCATGGTAGGAACACCAGTGTTTAGTGACTTAAGATGTGAAGTGAATGTGAGTGTAAATGTGGCTACGAGTGTGTGTGTGTAAGTGTGTGAGTGTGTGTGAGTGTGCCAGTTTACAGCACTTACTTTATGGAATGAGGAGAATGGACTCTAGCAAGTGTGAGATGCACATCTTTACCATCTCGTCCTCCTGACATCTCTACCGGACGTGGAGGAGGAGGAGGAACCAAGCCAAGCCTGAAGTGAAGGAGGTGGTCCCTGTGGCGCAGCTGCGTGGTGGGGCCCACATGGCTCGTAGCTCGTTGAGAAGCAGCAGGGGGCAGCGTATGGGCCTTCTGGACACATTGATGCGCTGTAATATGGACCCAGACACCCAGAGGGTGGTGGTCTTCCTCATCATGATGTTCCTCATCATCATCAACGTGGTGCTCATCTTCCTGCTCGCCTTCCAGTGAAGAGAAGGAAGACCCAGCTCGAGAAGAGTGACTGGACATATTGTCGAAGTTAGGAGGAGAAATATCAGAGGAAGAGTGAGGAGGGGGGCGAGATAGAAGAAGATCTGAGAGGGAGGGGTAGGACTGATAGAAAGAGCAGAGAAAGAGAGAGAGAGCGAGAGAGAGAGAGACAGTGGGGGAGTTTAGAAGAAGCTGAGTGGACCAGTCCGTTTTCAGATGGGCATCTGGCATGAGTTCACCACAGGAGCCAAGGTACAGCACTCTGATTAATTAGCACTGCAGCAGAACGTGGGGAATGTGAGGGTCTTTAATGTCTAAATGAATGCTTTGGGGTCTTTAGACGTCTGCTTGTTGAGTTTTTCATCGTTCTTTCCTTCATAACAGTTTATACAAAAATCTGCTGATATTTTATAATAACACACATTCGAATAATCAGACATTACTTTGGATTGTCATGTAATAATAACAGCAAAACATTTCAGCAATAAATTTATAAAATGTAGAAAAAGTCATGTTTTATATTCATTCATCAAAAATGAAATATTTCTTTTTTTGTTTTCCTGTTGGTCACTATGGCTTATAACACAGTGAAATCCAGAATCTCATATTACAAAATTATTTATTTTGTGTTGAAATGAAATGAACTTCTATTCAAACCAACCTTAAAACAAAAATAGGCTTGAAATAAATCACTAAATGTAATGGGTTTAAAATATTACACTGATACTGATACATATATTTAAAGCCTTTTGGGGTTTTCATGTTGCTTTTCTGTGGTTAATAATTTATAGAAATTGAATATTATAATAATTTCTGATTTTCATGAGCTATACGCCACCATAGTGATCACCGTGGTGATCAAAGTTCAAAGAAAAACTGGTTTGAATAATAATAATAAATCACACATAAAGTTATGAAAAGGTTAACTTTCTCACCGTGTTCAAACTTTCAATATCTACTACAGTGGTTCTCAGTCCTGTTCCTGGAGAACCACGGCCCTGTTTGTTTTAGAGTGTTCCTGCTGTAACCCACCATGTCCAGCTCAGCGAGGGCTCATTAGTGGGATCAAATGTGCTGGAATCCTCTGAAACCAGTGCCAGGACTCCAGGGTCAGGACTGAGAACCCCTGCGCTACTGTAACTCTCCATATATACACAGATAGGAACTTCTTCTTCTTCTTCTTTCGGCTGCTCCCTTTAGGGGTCACCACAGTGGATCATCATACTTATGATCCGCATCATAGTTTTGGCTCAAGTTTTACCCCGGATGCCCTTCCTGACGCAACCCTCACCATTTATCCGGGCTTGGGACCGGATGTGCACAAACTGCACCCCTAATGGCTGGTTTAGGAACTTATGTACTAAAAAAAAAATAATATATAAAATATTCATTTTATTTATGAAAGTGAAGATTTATAATCTGAAGACGTTGAACTTTTCATTCTGTAAAATATCATTCAAAAACCTCATATCTCCAAAATGGATGGTTCAGTCTATCTGAAGGTAAAGCATGCAGCTGCTTAGAGGAGCCCATGGCTGCTGATTGTTGAGACATGTTGGATATTAATAAGGCTCTGAAATCTGCACCACTTTTCCTTTTCTAATGACGATCGTGAATAAACTATCAATCAATCCAATCAATCAGTGATTTTTTTTGATTGAATAAACTTTAAGCTCATTAGGGTCTGAGACCTTGTTCTGCCAAGGGCCAAGAGGAAAATGTTCCACAGCTTCGTGTTTAGCTTTGGGTATTTAAGGCCTCATAGGGGTGTGGGCAATATGGCAGTATTTGGACAAAAGTATTGGGACACTTATTTGTGCACTGTTCCTTCAAAAAAACTATGATCATAGAAGTAATGAATGTTGGCCCCGAGTGGCGTAGCGGGCTAAGGCACTACCACTATGATCCTGGGATCACGGGGTTGAATCCAGGTTCATGCTACTCACCATTGGCAGCCGGGGTCCAGAGGGAGAGAAATTGGCTTGCTCTCCCTCGGGGGGTGAATAGATGGCGCTCTTCCCACATCTCATAAGTGTGCTGCTGGTCGACGCAGGCGTCTGCCAGCCATTGCGTCAGATCCGGCATTATCCTCCAAGCTCGATGGCTGCCCGGGAACGATTTTGGCTATCGTCACATGACTCAGAGGAAATACGTGGATGATCTCTCCCTCCTGGCATTGAGAGCAGGGCACGTAATGTGGGAGACAACTTAGGGGGATGGATTATTGGCACGTCTAAATTAGCAGGGGCAAAAAAATTGGAAAATGGCAAAAATTTTATATATAAAAATAATAATAATGAATCTCACTGTGTCTGTGGTAATTAATCATGTACATTTCCTTTATATATTCATTCTATATTCATCCATTTCCTCGTATCTTTGTCCACTCGGATGAGTCTCATGCCCTAAATTGCGTCCTCAGCTCTGATCATTCGTCTCTGTTTTCCACCCTGATCCCCTCGAGGCACTGAGTAGGATGCAGCTGAGCTGAGGTGAAGCTCAGCTGTTTCTGACCTCAGGATTTAGCCGGACTGTGTGTGTGTGGCGTAGATTACAGCTTAGATATTTGAGTGATTAAACTGTGATGTTTAGAACGATCAAATAATCGATGATATCAATGATCAGTACAGATTAGATCAGTATAATATCAAAGAATCTACTAGTTATTCTTCCTACAAGAAAAGCTACTTCAGACTCTTTACAGATGCTGAGAGGTTTGATGGGAATTCATTTTTCCCTTCTACCAGTGAAGTGTTCCCCATCCCACTGGCTGCAACACAAGTTCAAAGACCATCCCCTTGTTTAACAGTTGGTAACTTGTTCTTATCAAGGAAATCTGAGCCGCCTTTCCATCAATGCCATGAGCCCCCCTCTCCCTCTCCCTCTCCCTCTCCCTCTCCCTCTCTCTCTCTCTCTCTCTCTCTCTCTCTCTCTCTCTCTCTCTCTGTGAAAGCTTGACCTCCAGCATTCCTGTAAACTAAGTTAAGTACATTCTGAACTGAGGGAAATGCCAACAAATACTTCTGTTTTGTGGCCATCCGTTATTTTAAGGTTCAGAGTGTTCAGGAGCTGCTTAGAGGAGCTCATGGCTCCAATGATGGAGCTCCGTCCAGTGCTTTAGGGATGAGTTGGGGTGGTGATCTTCCGACATCCTCAATAATGCTCTAGTCACTAAATGCAAACAAATCCTCACAGCAATGCTCCAAAATCTAGTGGAAAGATTCCCTGTCCGATGTCCAGTTCCCTGGACAGTAGAGGCAGTTACTCCAACAAAAGCAGGATGTATTCCCAGCACGCGTGTGTGTGTGTGTGTGTGTGTGTGTGTGTGTGTGTGTGTGTGTGTGTGTGTGTGTGTTTCTACACAAAGAGTGTATTAAATCCCTCTCTCTGCTGTCGAGTGTGAGCCTGTGCACGTATCACACATTTATATGCCTTAACTTTCACTCGGGTGTATTTTTTGCCTTAGTCATGGAAGCAGAAACAGGAATCGTGCGGCTGAGAGGCGTAATGCTGTGGGTGTGTCGCCTAGCAACAAGCCTGTATTGCCCCTCTCTTTGATGATGGATTGATGAGAGACGAAGAGCAGTGGAGAGAGAGAAATAGCCTGTCGTTCTAAGAATACAGTCCGACCACTGCTCCTCTGATCCCGTTAATTGTACGATAAAACAGCCTTTATCCTGACATTGGCTTCCGGTACAACAATACAAGCAAACCAAGAACAGCCCGACTCTGTAAATAGCAGCAGTCCATCTACAGAAAGCAGGGATGTAATGAAGTGTGGATCATAGAGAACGTATGTTTGTACCTTCTTAGTACCTCCATGTCTTCTTGGCCCCTTTTTGGTTGTTAATATCAATCACGCCTTGACGTTTGGCTGAAAATGAAGAATTTTGAGTTACTGGTGATGATTAGATTGACAACGATACTTCATTCTTTGGAATACTTGTCAGGTGGAGTGTGTTCACGTGGACACAGCAGTAAACATGCACTGGAAGCTGCTTTGACCCATAAACTGGGATTAATTAACTGTTTTTAAAGCTGTATTACTCATCATTTACCTGATTTAATAGTATCGGAATGTGTTAAGTGTTCCTCGGTAGTCTTCCCTGTTGTCTTTAGGTTTTGGTTGACCCACCATGAGGTTCTGATGTTAGTTGGTTTTGGAACTCATTCCTAAGTTACTGGATGGAGCTTCATTAGTCCATTTATTCACTGGTCCAACCAATCTGCTAAATACCTAATGCATGTGTACCATGTGGTTGTTTGGTGGTTCCTGATGACTGGACTGGGAACTAATGTGGTAGAACAGCATTCAAGCCAAACCCAGCCTCATAGATCAGTGTGCCAGATTCTTCATTCTGTGATTCTTCGCTCCAGAGAACAAGTTTCCTCCGATCAAGTGTCCAGTACGAGTCAGCAGTTTTACAATGTTCTAACCAGCTCAGCAGGCTGAACTTGGCTGCTGGACATCTCCTCAGTCAGGGTACCACTTGTAGTGAAGAGGTCTGGCTTCCAGACTGTTCCAGGTTGGATCACATGTTTGAACCCTGGCCAGATGATTTTGACTCGGCACTTGGTCCCACGCTGTGAGTTTGTGTGATCTGCCTCTGTGTGACTGAGCTGGGTGGGTTCCAGACATTTCCACTTTACAGGAACATCACTCAGAGTGGAGAAGGATCTCTGCAGCAGGGCAGACATTAAAAGACCAGCCGTGCTGAACAGGCCGCATCCTATGATGTTTCCCAATGAAATGTTTTACTGCGCTCTCGTTCCAGTGTTTATCTGTGTGGAAATGACAGTGTAGTACCAGGGGTGTGAGAAGATATTGATACACTTGGGTGTTGTTTATGTTTAATGATACTGTATCGATTCTCATAAAGTAACACAGTATCGATTTTTCATTAACGCTTTAAACTCGATGCTCGTAGGCTGCGGCGTCTGAGTGGATACATGCTGGTACTCCAGGCTTCATAACTCAGGATCATAGTAACCTACTGGTATGATACACATATAACACACTACAGAACATACTGTCTGCACAGCGTGTCATCGGTAAAACAGCTAAAACTCACACACACACACACACACACACACACACACACACACACACACACACACACACTGAAGGCAGACAGAAGGGGTTATTATAATAGTATTTAAGTATTATTATTATTATTATTATTATTATTATTATTATTATGATGATTATTATTAATATTACTATTATTATTATTTCAAACAACAAAAATTATTAACATTTTAGTATAAAAATAGTATTTTTTTACTATTTTTGACTACTGTAATTTATTTTAATAACTTAAATCATTATTATTATTATTATTATTATTATTATTATTATTATTATTATTATTATTATTATTATTATTATCTGGTCTGATTCTACAGAAAAGCCACTGTAGCAAAATATTTGCGTTATATGAGACCATAACTGAACTTTTCGTCCATCAAGCAAAAACAACACATCTCATCACCCCATGAACACCATCCCCACAGTGAAACATGGTGGTGGCAGCATCATGCAGTGGTTTTTCATCAGCAGGGACTGGGATGGGTGTCTTGTGGAGTCCTTGCCTCACAGGGTCTGTTCTTTGTTGTGTTCTGTTTTAAACCCCAGTTTTTATAGCTGATAGACGATAGTGAGCTCACGCTGGTGTTCTTCTGTGTGCAGCTGATCAGTGATGGCAGCGTGGTCTACGCTGAGGCGCTGTGGGACCATGTCACCATGGACGATCAAGAGCTGGGCTTCAAGGCAGGCGACGTCATCGAAGTAGTGGATGCCACCAACAAAGAGTGGTGGTGGGGCCGCATCCTGGACAGCGAGGGCTGGTTCCCAGCCAGCTTCGTCAGGGTGAGGGGCTCCTCTTACACTGCGATCGCTTCGGTTTTTAGTGAACATGGGTGTAAATCTGTTTATGAGTGTAAGAAATGTATCATTTATTATAATAACTGTAAATTTTTAATAAAAATGAACCTAAACATGAGCATAATATCTTCTTTTTTGATCTATTAGCATAAAAAAATAGAAAATAGACAGTGTCTAATAGAGTGGACACTGAGTGGACACAGTGCTTAAACACTCCAGCAGCACTTCTGCATTCCATAAAAATAGAACAAAATAGAAAATAGAATTATGTTCAAAATAGAACATAAATGTTCTTTTGCAATCAATTAGATGAAATTAAAATAATGTTAATGTCATTCTTTGACCCTGCTGGCGTGCGCCTGCCCCCTCAGTTGCGTGTGAATCAGGATGAGCCCATGGAGGAGTACCTAGCCCAGCTGGAGGAGGCTCAGGAGGAGCACAGCGCTGATATGGCTCTGCTGTTAGGGCCTGGCCTGCCCTGCAAGGAGCAGATGAGGACCAATGTCATCAACGAGATCATGAGCACGGAGAGGGATTACATCAAACACCTGAAGGACATCTGTGAGGTCAGTATGAAAGGAGATGTTTCTTAGAGAGATGTCAGGGGTCAAACAATAAGGAGTGGACTTAGAAAACTATTAATTGAGATCTTTGAAAAGGGTCTGCACTTGACTCCTGATGATGCCACTACCACTGGGATCAGGAGATTGACCAATTGGTCAAGTTCTCACTGGTTGAATAATTGGGCAGAATTAAGTGGAGACTGGAGGTCTGATTCATGAACATGGGCACCAAAACCTCAATCTTTGAATTGTGTCAAACTGGTGAAAACGCTGGATGGAAGCAAGCAGATACTAGTCAAGCATCCAGACACCCCTTTAATTCAGTGAATTCAGCTGCTTAAAGTTGCACCAACCAAAGAGACACATGTTCAGAAGATATCATCTCCAAAAAAACGCATTGACCAGTGGAATGATATTAGAACGTCCTGAAGAAAAGTTCTGTTGTCATTAAAAGAAGCCCCCTGTGGTACTAACTGACCCTCTGTGCTCTCTATAGGGTTACATCAAACAGTGCCGGAAGCGGATGGACATGTTCACAGAGGAGCAGCTGTGCACCATCTTTGGAAACATTGAGGACATCTACCGCTTCCAGAAGAAATTTCTGAAATGTCTGGAGAAGAAGTTCAACAAGGACGAGCCCCATCTTAGTGAGATCGGCTCGTGCTTCTTAGAGCACGTGAGTAAAATTCAGTACTTTAATCAGAGCTTTTATAAAAGAATAAACAGCAAAATATAAACTGATGTATAAAATAAACAAAGCGTGGAGAGCCTTTCAAAACATCTGATTACTTCACTAAAGACCAACAAGAAAGCCTTCAAAGAGGCGACGTTACTAGGCCATTGGGATGTGGTCAGTAGGGTGAAATTGTTTTTTAACGTGGTTTGTGTCGTGTCCCCTGTGGTTGCTAGGTAGTTTCTGTGGTATTTCATGTGGTTGCTCAGCTGTTGCTGTCCAGTGGGTAGGTGGTTGCTATGTGGTTGCAGTGCTATGGTTAATATAGTATTGCTTGGTTTTTGTTTTGGTGTTGCTGGGTGGCTGTCATGGTATCCCATGTGGACTGTAGGGTGTTGCTAAATGGTTTCAAATTACTTGGTAGGATGCTTAGTTGTCACTAGAGTGTTGCTAGGGGTTTGATAGACAGTTGATATGGTATCCTAGGTGGTTGCTGGTTTATTGTAGTAATCCATGTGATTGCTCTGCTGTTTCTTTGAAGTTGTTAGGTGGTTGCAGTGTAGTAACTGTAGTGATACAGTGCTGTTATGGTATCCCAAGTGGATTCAAAGAATAGTTGGCCATTTGAACTGTAACAGAGAGCAGTAGGGGTTTAATCATGCATCATGATCATCCCTCAGATTCATCGAGAATGATTTTTAATGAAATAAAATCAGGTTTATGGAGTGGCAGCCTTCCTGTGATGTCCATTAGTGACCACTAATACCAGCTTTCTTTGTCTCTGCAGCAAACAGACTTTCAGATCTACTCAGAGTACTGTAACAACCACCCGAATGCTTGCGTCCAGCTCTCCAAACTCATGAAGCTCAACAAGTACGTCTTTTTCTTCGAGGCATGCCGTCTGCTCCAAAAGATGATCGATATCTCTCTGGATGGGTTCCTCCTGACCCCCGTCCAGAAAATCTGCAAGTACCCTCTCCAGCTGGCCGAGTTACTGAAGTACACCAATCCTCAGCACAGGTATGTTAGTGTTCTGGTGTAACAGGATGATCAGCTTATTTGGAGAAAGGATTGCAGGACCAGGCTTAGGTCAGCTATGGTGTTGGTAGGTGGTTGTTCTGGTGTCTCATGTGGTTGCTATGGTATTGGTAGGTGGTTGTCTTTAATTGATTATTGATAGTTCTAACACTTGGTGAGTTCACATCCAACAGACCTTGCTCTAATAATCATTATTCAGCGGCCTCTGGAGATCTTTTTACCTGGATCCAGAGGGCTAGATTAGATCAGCAGGACCAGGCATGGGTCAGCAATAATAGAGAAGTTAGTATCATTTACACTGGCAGTCAGAAAGATCATCTCAGATGTTTGTTTGTCCTACACTGTTGGCCATCAGCTGGGTAGGACAGGTTTGAAGGATCTACCTCCACCTTGTGGCCATTCACCTAGAGAACCCCATGGCTAAAGCTACCAAAACCATGAAGGGGGATACCATGTGTTGTGGATAACCACTAGAAAGTACAGGACCTACCAACAACTTGGATAAGGCCTCTCCAGTGATGGAGAGGGATGGAGAGGGTTGAGGAGCTTGAAAGCTCAAATGTTACCATGTCCAATATCCCCAGATTTAATCCCCATTGAGTTGGTGGACTGTATTGAGAAACGTGTGGAGATACCCAACCACTGTAGGAGGTTTATGGACATCAGTGGTGAACGCTTTGGAAGTAGCTTGTTCAGATCAGTTTGGTTATTCCCACAGTGCTTGTCCTGAGAATGAACCAGAACAGCATTTGTTGTGCTGTAATTGTGTGTGAAATGACATAGAAAATGGATTTTTCAGGGACTACAAAGACGTGGAGGCAGCTTTAAACGGGATGAAGAACGTGGCCAGGCTGATTAACGAGAGGAAAAGGCGCTTGGAGAACGTGGATAAGATCGCCCAGTGGCAGAGCTCCATAGAGGACTGGGAGGTGGGTAACAATCAGGGTTGAAATACACAAAAAAAAAGGTTTATCGAGAGCTTTTAGTGAGTTTTTAGTTTAGAACCATGACACGTCCTAGATCCATTTGGATGCTTAAATGTTCTTTTTGCCAGGCTGAAGGGTTCTTGTTATTGGAAGACCTTTTGTTGGTGGTTCTCTGTAGCTCCACTATTGTTCCAAGTCAAATCCCTTTTTCTTTTTGAACTGTAGATGTTTTTTGTTTACATTAATGAAGTTAAATAAATATAAAAATAAAACTACATAGGTTCATCTTACTGTGTGATCAGAGCAGGGGGTTTCTGCTGATGTTTTTGAACAGTTGCTTTAAGGTGCACCCACTGCTGACACAGATCTCCTAATGGAAGCACCAACCAATGGAGCAGGACGTTCTTGAGCAGCACATGCACTTAAGGTCAACGTGCCCAATATCAAGTATTGGCTACAGGAGTATAAAACCCCCCAGCAGTGGAACTATGTTCTCTAGGATAATGGAGCTCCTTCCAGTAGGTTTGGGATGAGTTGGAGTGTCAGAAGTAATTCATGAACAATCTCACTAATGTTCTTAGTGTTGAATGCAGTCAAATTCTCACAGCAGTGTTCCTGCATCTAGTTTTAAGCCATACCAGAAGAGCAGAGGCTTTAACCACAGCAAAGGTGGACAAAGTCCACAATCAGGTGTCATAAATACTTCTGGATATATATTTAAGTATATTACATTTTATGATTGTGTGTGTGTGTGTGTGTGTGTGTGTGTGTGTGTGTGTGTGTGTGTCTCAGGGAGAGGACATCCTCAGTAGGAGCTCAGATCTGATCTTCTCTGGAGAACTGACAAAAATCTCACCACCTCAAGCCAAGAGCCAACAGCGCATGTTTTTCCTCTTCAACCACCAGATGGTCTTCTGTAAAAAGGTACGACAGCATGGGTAGATGTATGTTTCTCACACACACACACACACACACACACACACACACACACACACACACCTGTATTTATTTTATTATTTAATAATAGTGTCAATGGAGAGTTACTATTTTTATTTTATTTTTATATTTTTACTGAAAAAAAATGGTCATAATTTCAATCAAGTATTAAACAAAAATTGAGCTAAAATTACAATACAAATTAAAAAACAAACAGAATGACAAAAATAATAAACACTGTTTCCTGATTTGTTCTTCCTATTACTTTTTTATTACATGTTATTTTTATTCAATGTTATTCTATTTTTATATTATATATAGATGTGAGATCTTTGGGGATTAATAAAGTGAATCTGATTTAATGTTCATTAGATTGACAGTAGATTTCAAGCCTGTTTTTAATGTCAATACTGAAACCAGGCAGCTCTGTCTGTCCGTTCTGGTTCCGCTGTTTCACTGTTTGTGTGTCTGCTTTGTTCTGTCGATTACATGGCTCAGTTTTTATCTTTGGTCCTTGTCTCACCCTTGTCTTCTTACTGTTCCACGCCTGTGACTCATAGCCCTGCCCTCTCCTTGTCCTCCCCCAGTGTGCCTTGTCTGTCCCTATGTTTCTTTGTCTTTGTCCGGTCAGTCCATCATGTGTTTTGCTTTTTGTTTATTTTCTTTTGTTTATTTTTCTTATTTTTTGTTCACTCCAGGTTTCTCGTTCATATAAATTAAATATTCTAATAATATGAGGGTATTAGATTTCTAAATTCGATAAAGGTTTGAGGAGTACAATTTTATGTATTTAATTTAAAATTATATATGACAAAATTATGAACACGAACACGAAATCTACTAAATCGGGGGTTTATTATCCTTTAGAACGCGAGTCCAATTTTGCAGGATGTATTTGTAGTTTGACGTACGTTTATTCACAAAAAAGTAGAAAAGCATTAATAGGAGACAGTCAAACCATGGTCATAGACTAATCACTTTCAACAATCTTTGTTAATTAATTAATTAATCATGAGCTGAAAATGTGTGATGAGATATTGGTGAGGTACAGATAAAATCAAATTATTAATTTTGCTCTTTGTGTGTATATTAGTATTATCCTTTAATTGGGACTTTAATTCTGAAATCTCTGTTCCACGGATTTGAGCAAGAAGGAGGAAACTGTATGCAGGTTGAGCATCAGCCCCGCCCCCTCTCTCTGATCAGTCAGAGGCTGTATGCAGGTTGATCATCAGCCCCCCCTCTCTCTGATCAGTCAGAGGCTGTATGCAGGTTGAGCATCAGCCCCGCCCCCTCTCTCTGTTCTGATCAGTCGAGGCTGTATGCAGGTTGAGCATCAGCCCGCCCCTCTCTGAGTAGATCAGTCCAAGTCTGCTTATGCAGGTTGAGCATCAGCCCGCCCCCCTCTCTGATCAGTCAGAGTCTGTATGCAGAGTTGAGCATCAGCCCCGCCCCTCTCTCACGATAAGTCACAGTCTGTGTGCAGGTTGATCATCAGCCCCGCCCCTCTCTCTGATCAGTCAGAGTCTGTATGCAGGTTGAGCATCAGCCCCACCCCCTCTCTCTGATCCAGTCAGAGTCTGTATACAGGTTGAACATCAGCCCACGCCCCTCTCTCTGATCCAGTCAGGAGTCTGTATGCAGGTGAGCATCCAGCCCCGCCCCTCTCTCTGTTGATCAGTCAGAGTCTGTATGCAGGTTGAACATCAGCCCGCCCCTCTCTCCTAATTAGTGGAGGTCTGTATGCAGGTTGAACATGTACATATGGAAAGAGCAGTAAACATGCACTGGAAGCTGCTTTGGCTTTTAAACTGGGATTTAATTCAGCTGGAAACGAGTGAATTTGATCTGTTTTCTGAGCTGATAATTCATCACACTATGATGAGTCTTTTAAGCTCCATCTCATGCTTTAGGAAACTGTATTCCAGTAGTGTGTAAAGCACTCCAGTGAGTGTGTTTGTGCTGCATAGGTGTCACCCTCTTTAACCTGCTGTCCTTCTCCAGGATCTGCTGCGCAGGGACATTCTCTACTATAAGGGCCGGGTGGACATGGACCAGATGGAGGTGTTGGAGGTGGAGGATGGGAAAGATAAGGAGCTGAATGTGAGCGTGAAAAATGCACTGAAACTGCGCTCACTCAGCGGAGACGAGGTCCACCTGCTCTGTGCCAAAAAACCTGAACAGAAAGAGCGCTGGCTCCGAGCCTTCAGAGACGAGAGGGAACAGGTGCAACACGACCGCGAGACAGGTGCGCTATCACTCGCGTCTCTCAGCGTCTTATAGTAATAATATTATGAGCAGAAAGTTAGGACACCCCCATATTTATTATGACTTAAATACCTAAAATTAGAATCAGGTGCAGAACATCGTTAGAGCCGACTTTAGAAGAACCTGTCTTGTTTATTTAAACCTCAGACATTAGTTTGGTTTGCTCTTGATTGTTAAAGTGAGTCATATGACCACAGTGAGCTCCATAAAGCTCTCTGAGATCTTCAGAAAGAAGGTTGTAGATGCAGAGTCTGAGAAGGGATTGAAAAAGATCTCAGAACGATTAGAAATCAGCCGTTCCACTGTCACTGTGCGGAGAACACTTAGAACCCACGTGCCCCGATCAGACCGTCCCAGCCCAAGAAGTCCAGCCCAAGAACATTTCTACTGGTTATTCATTTATAAATATAAAATATAAAAATCCTTATAGAAATCAGAAAATAACAAACGTAGCATCAGATCCAAATGCCTGCACATGGAGCAAGAATGAATAACAATATTACTATAATACAATAGAAAATGGAAAAGTGCTTCTCATGCAGTTCTACATCTATATATATATATATAACATCAAAACAAATACAATACTGTGAAAAAAATTTTAATCATATATTTAAAATATTTATAATATTTTATATTCATTACATTCATATATATGTAGTGATATATTTCTTAATTTATATGTATTAATGTTGATACTAGATTAGAAATCTGGGTTGAAATTTCACTTTACATGTAATAAATATAAAATATGAAAGTTTATCTTTATAACAATATATTAGTTAATATAAAGTTTTTTTAGAAACACAAATATATATATATACACACACACACACACACACACACACACACACACACACGTTTTAATTAATAACCTTAAACAAAACAGATGACTGTAACTGTCAGCAGTAAGAGTTTATTTAGTGTCGAGATAAATGAAGTGTGACTGTAGAGTCTGAGTCAGTGTGAGCTGGGAGTGAATGTTAATGAGCTCCAGCAGAGATTTACTGCAGCTCTAATCAGATTCACTGATCCCCCAATAAGACAATCCTAAAGCTGCATCAGATCAGGCAGGTGTGTTCACACTGCTCACGACTCAGAGCCCGTAAAAGACTTTACTCACAGCGAGACCCCCGTCCACACCCATCTGGAGGGTTTCGAAGGTTTCTGATGTGATTTTTGGATTCAGTTTAACATTAAACACAGCATTGTTTAAAGGCCTGATTCTAAATATGAATTCATTACAATAATACTTAAAGAGTACAACAAGCTGAGGTCAGGGCACAGGGTCAGCCATCCTACAGACCCCTGTAGAAGAGAGACCAAAGAGCTTTGGTCAAGGGCCATGCCATGGCAGCTTAATGAACCTGGGCTTTGTACGGTCATCCGTGTGGTTAATGACCAAGCAGTCTAATGACTGGGTGTCCATTTCTGATCATTAACAGAACATTTTAAACCTCAATTCAGATTAGAATTATGTCAGAATTGGCATTTCCTGGTCCCGAACTCCCCCAACAGGTGTGAAGTGGACATGCATTTTACAAGCTGAGAGATACAGAAGCAGCATCTGAAGTGAAAGAAGCATGTGGACTGAGGCTGTAGAGTAATATTACAGAATTTGACACTAATATGATGCAGTGTTATGCAGTTCTGACCAGAACCAGAGTTACATAGTGCAGAGAACAACGTGCCGAGCCTGAAATAGCAACGATAGCAGTGCTGTTCTCCTTTTTAGCTTTTATTTTCTGGAAGAATCAGACCTTTGTATAAGTGTGTATGTAAAACTCTACACGTGGTCCTCTTGAAGAGTTGTGGCTTTACATTTCATTGTTTAAAAGAACTGGACGGGCTGCTCACCTGTCATTTTATATTAAATATAAAAGTAATATTAAGCCTTAAAAAATTATTTCAGGTTCCAAAACTGACATATTTATAGCCTTTTCTTGTTTTATCCCTCATTAAAAATTCATCTACTAATCAGAACAAAACATCACTATAAATCTAATAAATATAAAATGTGAGCAAATAAAATCACAGTTCTAATATTTGGAGATCAGAGCACGAATAATATCATTATACCACTGACATCCAACAAAGCTTACACCACCATGAGCTATCTGACGTAGTTCTTTCTGGGGGTAAAACCTGATCCTGTTGTCTAATGACGGTCCCCCGCAGTTCCGGTCTGCGTGAATTAAAACCTAAACGCCTGCTTTTGGCTCCGGTTCTTGGACTTTGTCACTGGCAGCAGTGCGGTGGATTTGTATGATGATCCTCAAGATAAACAGGCGAAAAGCAACACTGCGTCAGCCTGACAGAACCCAGACCAGAAGAAGCGCAGTTATACAGTGTCTCTGTCTCAGAGCCATCTGGACACACAGGTTTCAGATCAATGAACCCATTAAGATCCAGTTCATATTTCACAGCTAAAGGATGATCTGTCTGTTTCATTCATCATTGTTCTGGAGCTGCAATTGAAAAGAGTTTATTTATATACTATTATTTATTATTTTAATAACTTTATTTAAAAAATAGCCCCTTATTATCTCAGTCTTACATACGAAGGCTTACTGTTGTGACTTCAGTTCAAACTGGTGGGGCTGTTCTAAGTGTGGGTCGGTGGCCTCTTAAGGGTTTAAGGGCATAAAATTACAAAATTAAAACATACGATTGATAAAATTGGACATAACGTGTCCAATCAGATCAATGATTTTCATCCAGTCAGGAGATGAGTTGAGCACACTGGAGGGGTTTTCTGCCCAAGAAGATGATGAGAGGCACATCCAAAACACATCATCAATAATAATAATAGTAGTAATAATAATAATAATAATAATAATGATAATAATAATAATAATTGTAATAATAATTATAATAATAATAATAATTGTAATAATAATAATAATATTCATAATAATATTAATAATAATAATAATTGTAATAATAATAATAATATTAATAATAATAACTGTAATAATAATAATAATTATTATTATTATTATTGTAATAATAATAATATTAATAATAATAATAATAATTGTAATAATATTAATAATAATAATAATTGTATTACTAATCAGTAAATACATGCAAAACGATAGATATAAGGGACTAACAGGTTCCTTTCAATGGTGTGTGTTTGTAATAAGTAACTGAAGCCCTGCTACAGCACCAAGCAGAACATACCTAACCTTTAGAACCTGTTAGAACCAGTTTTGTGGGATGTTTATTGTAGTTAGAGGAGTACTTAGAGGAGATGGACACACATACCAGATTTTGTCATTTTCAGGAAATTCTAGGCTACTCAAATTTGTCTTCATTTAAGATGTAAAAATGAACAGAATTTAGATACTTGTATGTTTTTATTTATTTATTTATTTTTATTATTACTTTTATTATTTTATAAGAAATCCTGTTGGAAATTGATCATCCAGATTGATTTTGAGCTGAATATTGATAAATTTTGATATATTTCTTTTGAAATAACTGCACTTTTTTTTAATTGTTCAAAATACTTCACAGTGGTCCAAATAAATTAAAAACAGCCTGAATGTCCTTCATTATTTTAGTTATATGTGTATCAGTTTTATCCCATCTCAGGACTTTTAGTCTGAAATTTGAACACTGTGGGAAACAGAGGAAACAGCACTCCATTCTCATTTTCCTGTCATCAGCCCCGCCCCCTCTCTCTTATCAGTCAGAGTCTGTATGCAGGTTGAGCATCAGCCCCGCCCCCTCTCTCTTATCAGTCAGAGTCTGTATGCAGGTTGATCATCAGCCCCGCCCCCTCTCTCTGATCAGTCAGAGTCTGTATGCAGGTTGAGCATCAGCCCCGCCCCCTCTCTCTGATCAGTCAGAGTCTGTATGCAGATGTAATGATCCATATGTTACAGCAGGAAGATTAAAGATGTAAATGAAGAGAAATAAAGAATCCCTGTGTGTCCCTGCAGGTTTCTCCATCACTGAGGTCCAGAAGAAGCAGGCCATGCTGAACGCCTGCAAAAGCCATCCAGCCGGGAAGCCCAAAGGTGAGAGCAGTGTATCTGCTGTGTGTCATGACGGTGATATATGTACAAAAGTTTGTGGACACATGCTTTGGTATGTCCCCCTTTGCTGCAACAACATCCACTTTCCTGGAAGCCTTTACATTAGGTGTTAAGTTATTGCTGTGAAAAGGATTTGATTGCATTCAGCCTCAAAAGAGCATCAATGAGGTCAGGTACTCAGGTTGGATTAGTTTTGCCACTCCATCCCATCCCAAAGGTGTTGAATGGAGCTCCAGAGAACTTCATTCCAGAGAATGCAGCTCCACAGCTCCACAGCTCCACAGCCTAAAACTGGGGGATTTAAACCACTCCCAAGATTCCCTCTAGATTTTGATTGCACTCAGCCTCAAAAAAAGCATCTGTGAGTTCAGGTACTCAGGTTGTATGATTAGTTCTGTCTCTCCAACTCATCCCAGATAAATTGATTGGCTGATGTTCCATCAGTACATTGGTTCAGAGCCCAAAACTGGGAGGCTTAGACCCCTCTAGACTTTTCTCTAGGATTTGATTGCATTCAACTATACAAGAGCACCATTGATGTCTGGTAGTCAGTTTGGATGATTACTTCTGGCATTCCAGCTTATCCCAAATAAATTATTTGGTTGAAAGCCCAACTTTGGTGGGACTTTTTTATTTTATCCCAGTTTTCCTAATTTCGTGGACTCATGCATTGCACTGGGTGTGATGTGGGGAGAGCGCCATCTACCCATCTATAGAGAGCGTGGCCAGTTTTGCTCTCTCAGACTCCAACTGCTGAGGGCAAGCCGCATGACCTGGGATTCTGACCTGCGATCCTCAGACCACAGTGCTCAGACCATAAATGTCAGGTGGACCAGTGTGTTTTAATGGTTTGTCCTCTTTCTCACCTGAGTCCTGAGTGTCTCTGCAGTAAGAACATACACTGAGTTTGTATTAGACCATGAGTTTGTTTCTGACCTTAAGTTCATGTACGACTGCTCCAGAACATCCCGTTTTACTGGTCAAACCTTCATGTATTCTTTGAGATGTGCGAGTACTTTGATTTAAATGGTCAGTAAACTGACCTTGCCTCTGCTTGTGTCCCTGCAGCAGTGACCAGGCCCTACTACGACTTCCTGCTGCGCCAGAAACACCCCACTCTGCCCACCAGCCTGCCCCAGCAGCAAGTCTTCATGCTGGCCGAACCCAAACGCAAGAGCTCCAACTTCTGGCACAACATCGGCAGACTGACGCCTTTCAAGAAGTGAGCCGGCGAGCGAGAGGAAGCGCAAATCAAAAAAGACAGAGAGAGAGAGAGAACTCTCAGCTTGTGCCTGAACTGACTTGCCCTTAAATCCTCGTTCAGTTATTGTTATTATATATTTTGTATTACTTTCAGTTGTCATTGTTGTACTTACACAGATCGGTTGTAATGATGAACATGATGTTTATGTTGAGGTTTTGGAGAAAGCACTTTATAAGGTGGTTACAATCAGACTTGTTGACAGCCCCACCAGCCTCCCCACCCCCAGGACAGTGTGAATAATTTTTGAGGGGTGGACGAGGACGGGGACTTTCCAGAGGACTGTAGCTCTTCTGCCCGTTTGCTCGTCTGCAGACTTCTACACGATATACACTAACGTTACTAACTTCGTTCTGGTCTGTTCCCGTCAACCAATGCCAACTGTGCACCGTGCCAGACGACTTTTTCTTTTGTATTTAAGTTTGTTCACTGTCTGCCATGGAAAAGGTCAAAGTAAATGCAGGTTTCAGTGGGTCACGTTCTGTTTGGAGAACCGAAGAGATTTTTAACCACTGTACATCAGGATCACGTTTCATTGGGCGAGACTTCCCATTGTTGTAATGAAAAGTCAGAGGAACCCAAAGATGTTGCTTCAAGCTACTTCAGCTACATTTTGTTAATATGTACATAATCCATAAGCCTCTTAAGTGGATCTTCTCTGGTTTCTCTCTGTGTTCCTTAGCCTTATCCCTATGCCCTGTACAAATGAGTATGGAATTAACTTCTTTTTGGAAGTGCCATCTGAAGTGTCTCTTGGAATTATTTCACGATAGCCACGGCTGTTAACCCCTATTACCTGAGAGCTACACTTTGTGCGTAGTTAAATGCCATATTCTAAGCTTCCTAAATCAGGATCAGAGTAACCTACAGACAAGATGCAGATATCACAAGACACAACCTATATAAGCATGCCACCGATTTCTGATTTCTCATAATCCAGCTCAGAAAACAGCAAAAATCCACTCATTACAGCCTGAATGAAATCCCAGTTTAAATGCCATAGCAGCTTTCCAGTGCATGTGTACTGCTCTGTCCCCAAAACGAGAAGGGACGGCCTGTTTGCTCTTTTTCCTGTACTTACACGGTGTTCAAATTTCAGAGTAAAGGTCCTGAGGAGGGATAGTACTGATACATAAATTGTATATACAAAAATAATAAAGGAATTTTAGGGTTTACTCTACTGGAATTGCAGTACCCATAATTCAGCATGCTGTTTCAGATAAACAGAAATTTTACAATGTCCTGCCTTTCATTAGAAAGACCCAGTCAGCTTGCTGTTTTTTTAGTGAGGGGAGGGAAGTTGATGATAATGTAGCGTTAGCGGGGAAACCCCACACAAACCAAGTAGCCACAACAACTGCAAACATCAGGGTTTTTTGTCCATCATTGAGCTGAACGCTTGAAACATCCCTAACGTTTCTGTCAAATGTTATCAGTGAGCGTCTTTGCATTTGAGAAATCATATAATGAGAAAAATCTGCGTTTAAGGTGTCAGACAGTTGTCAGATTTCTACTCTGCAGTCTTACAGCAGAATGTGAATGGGGCAGGAGGAAGGTGGTGTCCTTGCTGATGGTGCTGCTGCGTGGTCGTCTCCTGATCGGGGACAGCTGCAACTTGTCAGGAAGAATGCAGGCGCAGACGATGAGGAATACTGCACCGATTTAATCTGATTATCATGATACAATCCAGATTAAGATGAGTACATGTAAACATGTAATTTGATCTTCAGCTTTGAGTATTTTGTTTGTTTCCCATTCACGGAGATCAGGACTTTGTCTAGTGTTCGTTGGAAAGGTTGCTGCTGGTGAACAGATTTGCCTATAATGACTCTGGCGTACGGTTCTATACAGTGATCTGTATTTTCGTATGTAGGAGATAGAGAATAATGTTTCCGACACAGCTCACACCTTGGCTCACTCAGACATTACCTGGACTTTGTATGACGGTGGGCAGGATAATGTCCAGGTGACGTCCAGAACAAATCATTTTGTTCATTTGAATTCACGCACACATCTCCTCCAGCCAATGTACGGGAAAGTTGTGAATGTGAAATGTTCATATTTTTCATGGAACATGAGTTTCGTTCAACACCTCCCACGTCCCAGAAGCCCAACAGGCGTCACTTCTTCTCAGTTCTTCTGTTCGCTGATCATGCACCAGCAGACAGAGTGACAAATACCTGCACCCCCAGGAGGTCCTCATCATCTGCTTAGTGAATATTCATGCAGCACGGCTCAGATGCTGCTTTGTTTGTGTGACAGAGGTGCTACTTTGAATTGGTGCTGATGAAGATCAAGCAGACAATCTGGAGAAACACATGGATAATAGGTTATAATGATTCACACGACAGCCCTCATCTTCATTGGCCTTCTAATGATATTTTCCAGTTCCTGCCAGTTTCAGCATTTATTCCAAGCTCAAGATGGTTGAGCAATTTCCCTTTTGACCAGTATAGGGTATGCTTTTATTTGAGTTTGGTGGTTTAGTTGGTCTAAGCATGAACAGCCTGACCAGCATAAGCAGCACCACCAAGCAGGTTAACCAGCTTGGTCACCAAGAACAAGCTGGTCAACCAGCATAAGCCGTGGGACCAGCTGGATGTTTAGCAGGGTTAGGTACATAACCATGTACATAACATGATTTCTCATATTGTTTTCTTTTCACATGTAAAAATATCAGACATTTACTGTCCTATGATTTATTGTTGTTTATTTATTGGAATCTCTCAGACCTTAGAAGCTGTTATATGCTGCCCCCTACTGGTGCACTCAGTCATTACCATCATTCACTGTCTTCGGCATGACAGAGGTCAGTCAGCACAGGGGGCTTTAAATTGAGTGAAGTCAAGTCAAGTGTTTTTCTTGTCATTTCTCAATAAAGCTGGCAGACAAGGAGCTGATCTTCTGACCTGACAGTGGAACACATCAGCAGCAGCAGGAGCATCATTTAAAGCAAGAAAAGAATGAACACGCAGGACTGCAGTGATGGATAAGTGGTGTGTGGTCACAGTAGTGGGTGTTGGAGAGGGTCTAGGTTAGGCTATTCCAGGTGGATGGCAGGAAGCAGCAGTATGTTCTGGAGAAGTTTAGTGGTGGTGGCATACATGCTTGGAACCAAGCTGTGGATTTGTACAGCCTTAATCGGTGCTGGACCAGCATGGCTGAGAATGGCAGAGATCTTCAGAAGTCCATATATACACATAGTATATAGGGTCATGTTTTTTTATCTGCTCCAGAGAGTCCTATTCTATTGGCAGTACTAGACAAGCTTTCTGTGCATTTGCACATCTGTGTCAGCAATGGGTGCAACTTGAAGTATGCTGAATGTCCGGGGTGTGTTTCACACCTTATAAAGTGTGATGTTTAGACCAGTTTAGACCACCAGAAACCAGCAACCAGAAAAGTCTGGAGGTTATGCTTTTGTGCTGTCACTGTCCTCCTGTCTCCTGTTGGAGAAAACAACTTAAACCAGAGTTCAGGCTGGTCATGCTTGTTTAACTGGTTGGCCATCTTGGTCATGCTGTTTAGAACTGGTAGAACAGCTCATCTCAGCTGGTCAGAGCTGGATGACCAGCTACACCAGCTCAACTCAGCTGGTCGGACCTGGATCCTCTTCCAGTCTCCTGTACTGTCATCATACAGTTTTGCTTGGCTGTTCAAAAGCAGAAGATCTGACCTGTTTTAAGTTAAACAGCTGTAACGGCAGCCTTATGCATCAGGACTGGCTTCAGTTTCTGGAGGGCAGTTTAAAAAGGACAGACTAAATAAAAAAATGAATCATTCTAGACGCCGTAACTCTTAGACCCCGACACCCACACTTTGCAGACGGTTACATGCTAGGTTGTAACCTACAGACATGCTAAACATATACATCTACAGCATTTACCTGACACTTATCCAGAGCGACTTACAAGGTTACTCATATTGCAGAGGAGGGTCACCAAGTCTTCACCGAGGACTCTTATTGCTGTAGTACAACATAGTTGCCCAGACTGGGAATCGAACCCCTGTATCCCACATGGTGGGGTATCAGAACTGCAAGACATACCAGTGTGGTCCCATCGATTGTCAGTGAGTAACCAAGCTCAGGCAACAGTTTAAATGCCAAAGGAGCTTCCAGTGCATGTTTACTGCTCTGTCTGTGTGTTCATGCTCAACCTGCATACAGACTCCGACATCACTGACACAGATATTGGGTTATCGGGGATAATGAGAAGGGAGGGCCAGCTTGCTCTTTTTCTTTCTTTGCACACACAGTGTTCAAATTTCACAATAAAAGTCCCGAGAATGAATCATACTGATACATAAATAACAAATATAATATATATTTTGGAATTTTTGCATTTTCAGCTTAAACACACTCTGGATGATCCATTTCCAGCAAGATTTCTAGGATATAAGCTGTTTCTATAGTCCTTGCAAGTAAATGTTTGATCAAAATGTCCACAAATATCTAAATTGTGTTCATTTTCAACATCTCAAAGGAAGAGATATTTGAGTAGCTTAAGATCTCCTGAAAATAATAATGTCTCATATGTGTGACTGTCTCCTATACATACTGAATAATGAAAATGGCAAAAATGGACGTCAAACTCTGAAAACATTCCACAAAATTGGTCCATGAGGTTAATATTAATATTTTAAATTATGTTCCTTACACAGAGTCTGAAGATGCACTCACACACCAATTAAGAGGTTTTCAAGCAAAGCAAATGAAAGAAGAGAAGAGAAATGTCTAATAAAATGGGATTTGGTGAGAAAATCAGATTTGGGTCTCTTGTCTAGTCATGAGTCAGTGCCCATCACTGGCTGGAATTCATAAATACTTCTTCAGTATTTATGAATTTCTACATTCAGTTCTGTCCCAGGTTCCTGGAAAGCTGAGCAGACTCTACAATCAGTCAGAGATAAATACATCCAGGATATGACTCTAGTTGTCATAACGTGTTATACATTCACCATCATGTTCATCACCAGACCCCATTCTTGCACATACAGAGGGGTCCCACGCTGACCTGGAGGCTTTCCACAATAAAGTGAAATGAAGGGTCTTACAACAAGTGCTGTGAAGTTCAACAGAAGAAGCTTTCTGAAGAAGCTTTTTGCTGAATCATAAGCTTTTTCTCACGTTTGTTGTAAACAATAGTAATACCCTGGCCAGTAATGTCCTTTCTTACTCAGGCCTAAAGCGTTGAGTCAGACCTTCAGATACGCCACAGTCTAACAGCTGCTGTTGTTGTTGTGGAAGTGTGTTTACAACCGTCTTTAAACACGTTTCAGCGGCCAGGAAGAAACACAGTGAACGTACAGAGCTTCCGATAACTTACACACAATGACATCACCAGAGAAGCCAGGTAAACACAGCATACTGTACAGAAATCTCTCGCTCCTTCTGCCCCCTGTCTGCCCCGGGCCCTCTCAAAGTACACCATTTGGGCAAAAATATTGGGACACCTGCTCATTCACTTCTGAAATCAAGGGTAAAAGAGTTTATCTTTTGTTGGAGTTTCTGTCTCTACTGTCCAGAGAAGACTGGCTCAGTTCTGGATCCAATTTTTGGAAAAAGAGACATAATCATCTTGGGATATTAATTATATTCTGCCCATCTTCTTCACTGTCACTGTTGCCCTCTAGTGTAAACAGTACTGCTTTCTGTTGCTTTCTGCCCCCTGGTGGATTTCCGTGAGGACCTTACACAAAGAACAATCTATTTTATGGAGCACCATCATTCCAGGACACGGTTCCACTGCTCCACAGCGCAATACTTCTCTACATGGACTAGACAAGCCTCTCTAGCAATTAGTGCACCTCATGTAGCTGAATGTTCATTAAAAGGGATGTCCACAGACATATAGTGTAGCTTTATCAGCAGTCACCCCTAATAGTGATACAAGGGACACTAACTGCTCAGTGATTTGTACAGGACATCTTGTGGACATAGGTGGTCTCACCTATCATGGCCAGATTTCCAACTGGCATTTATCAGCAGGATAATGCTCCCACACACAGCAAGGTTTTCCCAGGAATGTCTCCACCAGACTGCAACACTTCCTTGTCCACTAGCCAGATTGATCAGCAATTGATGGGAGCAGCTGGACGCCAGCATCGGCCACCTATGAGTGCGCAGGATCTACAGGTCCAGCTGTTACCTTTGTGGCTAAATGTGCTGCAGGATGCCGTTGGAACCTGTACACCTTCGTACCAACTGTATCTCATCTTGTATCCAGTCTAGAGGCCCAACAGGGTTCTAGAGCCTCCTTTCAGTTGTACAGTCTTCCCCAATAAACCTTAACTCTAATATTATAATCACTTACATAAATCGTCATTGCATTCACACACTAGAAGATTCAATCCATTCCAACAATTCTTTACTTTCTCTCTCTCTCTCTCTCTTTCTCTCTCTCTCTCTCTCTCTCTCTCTCTCTCTCTCTCTCTCTCTCTCTCTCTCTCAGCAGCTGGACTATGTTTATAATTGGCCTACACATTGTAAGTGTGTAAATGTGTGTTGAAGAGTAGTGTGTGTGTGTGTGTGTGTGTGTGAGTGAGTGTGTGTTGTTTATGAATGAATCACGACTCTTTAGGTGCAGATGTTTTACTCCGATGCTCTTTAATAAACTATGGCAGGAAGACCAAATATGACTTGTGTACTTGTGTGTGTGTGTGTGTGTGTGTGTGTGTGTGTGTGTGTGTGTGTGTGTGTGTGTGTGTAAGCTGGTGCTTTCTTCTGAAGTGTTTATTTTCCAGAATCTTTCTGAATCACACGCCGAGGCCCCGCCCCCTTTGGCCTGTACTGCTATAAAACACCTTAACGAGTCCAGGCCTCTGAACACACTACTACAGATACTCCTACCTGAGCAGACCTATTTATTCAACTATTTATTTATTTCTATACAAGAGTGTGTTTGTGTATCTACTCTGAGTATTTATTTCACACGCTTGTTAATATATTTAAATATAATAATATATATTTATACATTTGAGTTGAGCTCAGCTTCTGAATTCAGGGTTCAGTCGAATAGTCGAGCGATGTTTCAGTTTGTTGTCATTTCTCTTCTCGTGCATCTGTCTCACTCCCTGCCTCTCTCCATCCATGACTCCTCTCCTCTCTTAGCGATGGATGACCAGGTCCGGCAGATGCACCTGTACACAGGTAAAGTTGCACCTTTCCATACTAATCTCATTTTAGGGGTTTACGTTGACTTTTGTAATCTCCTTGTTTCTACACACGCTGTCCACTTTGTAGTTCTATAATTCCAGACTGTTTCTCTGATACTTTATTCTCCTCCTTTCACCCTGATCTTCAGTGATCAGGACCCCACAGGACCACCACAGAGCAGTTATTATGTGGGTGGTGGGTCATTCTCAGCACTGCAGTCACATTGACATGGTGGTGGTGTGTTAGTGTGTGTTGCCGGTACGAGTGGACCAGACGCAGCAGTGCTGCTGGAGTGTTTAAACACTGTGTCCACTCACTGTCCACTCTATCAGACACTCCTACTGAGTGTCTCCACCTTGTAGATGTAAAGTCTATTTCTACACAGTTTGTGTTGGTCATCCTCTAGTCCTTCATCAGTGCTCACAGGACTCTGCCCACAGGACGCTGGATATTTCTGGTTGGTGGACTGTTCTCAGTCCAGCAGTGACACTGAGGGGTTTAAACACTCCAGCAGCACTGCTGTGTCTGATCCACTCATACCAGCAACACACACACTAACACACCACCACCATGTCAGTGTGACTGCAGTGCTGAGAATGACCCACCACCCACATAATGTCCAGCTCAGTGGTGGTCCAGTGGGTTCCTGATCATTGAAGATCAGGGTGAAAGCAAGGATATAATGTTATGGCTCATTGACTTATAATGCATTTTCCAGGTCATTCAGACTCAGTACAATCAGTACAGAGGTTCTTAGTGACAGTGTAGATATATTGTTAAACCTAGGTATCAAAACAGCCTTATAACCAAGATTAAACCACATCTGACATCTAAAAAACATCTGACCCACGTCATTAATACCAACATTAACAGCTAAGACATGCTTGCTGTGTTAATCTGTTTGCTCTGATTGTCAGTGGGTTTGTTTATTCTTTATGCAGAGAGTAAACACAGAAGCCTCTTCCTCGCAATACTTCCTAACGGCACCATCACAGGATCCTCCACCCAGACAGAGCACAGTGAGTCACTGCTTCAGTTTTCACAGATTCTTGAAAGCCCAGTTTGAGTCTTTGGATCCATCTTATTATCTGCATATCATGATTGGATATTGGATATTATCTGCATATACAGATTAGTCACCGCAAAGTGGTTCCAAAAGTAATTCTGTTTGTAAGGTAGATGTAATACAGTTTATGTGTAAAGAACCTTCATCAAGTTCTTCACACCATCACACTCATCTCTGTTGCAAATAGCATTCTTTAATTAAAGTGGTTCCTCAATGGCATAGCTTGAAAAACTGCTTTGTAGCACCTTCATTTATTTGGCCAGTAGACCACACCAATGAGAGTCTCTGGGCAAAACTCAGATGTTAGTCTCTACATGAGATAATCAGACAAAGACCATAAATGTAAAAACATGTTCATTTCTGCTTCAGATACATCTTCAACAGGAAACGTCTTTCTCAGTATTAAAGCCATCATAAACCCAGTTTTGTTTTCCTCTGTATTTTTCCTCAAAATGTCTTTTCAAATATGGGACTTTGGAGTTTGGAGTGCTCTACAGACATCTACAGCATTTCTACCAAATAGAAGTGAGTAAATTAAATGAAAACTGCTTCAGCCTCATCTGTAAACAGTACAACCAGATCACAGAATCCTGGAAGGAGAATTGGGGAGAGTTATGGACTTATCTGGACAGAAATTAGAAGAACTTTGGACTCTTCTGGATGGAGAATTGGGAAGAGCTATGGACTTCTCTGGACAGAATTGGCAAGAGTTATGTACTTCTCAGGACAGCAATGGGAAGAGCTATGGACTTCTCTAGACAGAACTTGGAGTAGCTATGGACTTCTCTGGACACAAATGGAAAGAGCAATGGTCTTTTCTGGACAGTAGAGACAGTTACTCCAACTAAAGCAGGATAAACCATTTTTAATAGCCCTGATTTCAGAAGAAACAATGAATAAGCAGGTGTCCCAAAACTTTTGTCCATAAAGTGTATATGATGGTTGTCTGAGTGCTGTGTGATTGCTATGTATGTGAATGTGGTTGCTGTATGGTTGACCTTTTCATTCGCTCTGTATTTCTTTCATAGCGGTGCTGGAGCTGAAAGCTGTGAAACCAGGTCAAACGGTGATTCGGGGTGTGATGTCATCGCTCTACCTGTGTGTAGATGCATCTGGTCAGCTGACAGCTCTGGTGAGTAACACCAGAATGAAAGAGGCTCAGAAAAGTGGCTGCAGCCACTCTACTCTTGATAAAAGATGAGATACGGTTGGACATGGAGGCACACGGGTTCCGTATGGCATCCTGCGGAACATTTGTCCCATAAAGGTGGTCCCATAAATGCAATCTGATGGAGACATTCCAGGGGAACCCTTGCTGTGCTGAAAAATGCCATTAGAGGTGACATATGTGTCCCCAGGATGTCCTGCACATATCGCAGAGCTGTTAGTATCCCTTGTATCACCACTTGGGGTGACAGACTGTCATATGCGATGCTCCTCAGATCATCACACCAGCAATTGGGGCAGTGTGTCACTCCACAGTGCTCAAAATGAGGCCTCCATTCTCAAACCTGACCTGAGATCCCAACCAGAACCTTGATTTATTCATTGATGCAAACAAAGGGAGACGCATGGTCAGAATGTCCTAGATGGTGATGACCATCCAGCTTCAATGATCTCTCACTGAGAGGTTCACAACCCAAAAGTAGCTTCTGGGATTTTTTTTATGGGGCAGGTGAGGAGAACTTTACGCCGTCTGATGCCAAAACCCAGTGTCTAATCAGACCACACCTGTAATCATTTACACATCTGCCTGAGACACATCTGCATGCCGAGGTTTGTGCAAATATATTTTAACCCCTGGAACCTAAGGTACGTCCTTCCGTAATTGTTACCTGTAGCGTGAAGTGCACACTGCATTAATCCTCATTGTGTTTGTTCACAGAACGTGTTTTCGGAAGCTGACTGCTCCTTCAGTGAGCTCCTACAGCCTGATGGATACACCCACTTCATCTCTGCACACCACAGACGTCCCATGGCCCTCACTTTAAAGCACATGTACCACTACTCTCACTTCCTACCTCTCAGAAACACTCTGCTCATAGAGACTAAAGCCGACCAGCAGGAACATCCACAGCGCTATAAAGTAGAAGAAGATCTAGACTCTGAAGATCTGTTCAGTGTGAGACAGCCTGACCAGTACCCCAGGAGCCCGATTTTCAACATGGACCGATGAAGAAAACAGGAACGCTCATGACCATTCCAGATGGGTCAATACGAAATCAGTGACCACCAGGACCAATAAGAAGGGACTTATGTCATAAACACTAGCAGTAGTAGGAGTTGTGAGGTCAAGAATAACTGGTTTCTTCTCTGTTACCATGGCAATACAGCAGACCAGGCTGGCACTGGTCTGTATCATTAGGTACTGCTGCTCCAAAATGGCAACCTTACAGGAGAATGCAAAAATGTTCTTAATTTTGAATGAAGGTGAAGGTAATAAAGGAGAAATTGAAAGGAATTTTGGAGCATTTCTATTGGTCTATTAACCCAGAATTATTAATAGAGTGGAGCAACTACAGGGTACAAACCATGAACAAAACTAAAAACAGACAAAGATGAAGATACATGGTTTTCATTTGACAGCATCAATCTACTGTAATGTTCACACAATAAAGGTAATTAAGTGGCAACTGTCTGATCTTGGACTGTTTTAATACATTTAATAAATAATTCATAGTGGATACTGAATAATTCATATCAAATACTGAGTAATTCTTAGTGGATACTAAACAATTTGTAGTAGACACTGAACAATTCATAGTGGATACTGAGTAATTCATATCAAATACTGAGTAATTATTTGTGGATACTAAACAATTCTTAGTGGAAACTGAATCATTCTTACTGGAAACAAAATAATTCCTTGTGGATATTTAATAATTCATAGTGAGTACTGAGTAATTCATAGTGGATTCTGAGTAATTCATAGTAGATGCTGAGTAATTCTTAGTTGATACTAAATACTTCTTAGTGGACACTGAATAATTCTTAGTGGATACTGAATAAATCATAATGGACACTTGATAATTCATAGTGGATACTAAATAAACCCTAATGTGTAATAAATATTATGCACTGAAAAATTAATTGCGGCTACGGAACCTTTATACAAGCAAATACATTATTGAATCAATTATTACTGAATCATTCATTACTTTACAGACTAATGAATAACAAATACTCCATAATTCATGGTGGATTAAATCATTATTAAATAGTAAGTTCAGGGGGTTAAACCTCAATTATGTGAACTACAGTATATATTTGTGTTTTCTCAGAGTTACTGTGTGTCTAGAAACTGGATAAGTAGGCAGGGAGGGGTCATTCGAGAGGGATGACAGGGGTCTCAAGTACAGACAGCAGGGTGCGGGGGGCTGTGACAGGATTAAATTTCATTGCAACAGCATTCCCGAAACACACACACACACACACACACACACACACACACACACACACACCCTGTGGCTGTCACACGTGCTGTACATAATGAACTAGTGAAGAAGTCAGATCATGAAGAAATTGAGGGGACAGCGATGGACACACTGCTGCGTCTCTGTGAGTTATCAGCAACCAAGCAGGAAATAATTCAGATTCTGTATCTTATTTGCTCACACCATTATAACAGTTATAACAGAGTTATAACAGTCATTATAGAGTTATTATGCCATATAACAGTTATAACAGAGTTATAATAGAGTTATTATCAAGTTATAAGAGTTATAACAATTATTATTACAGTTATGTTATTACAGAGTTACAACATAGTTATAACAGAGTCATTAGAGTTATTACAGCATCATTACAGAGTTATTACAGAGTTATTACAGCATCATTATAGCATTATAACAGTTATTACAGCCTTATTACAGAGTTATTAAAGAGTTATTACAGAATTATTATAATAGTTATGAGAGTTATTACAGAGTTAAAGCACAGTGAAATTCAGGACAATAGTAACGCTGTAAGTATAGATATGTAATATAAAGGAACATAATAATAATAACTGTTTATTAGGTGGGAATGTTTTTCCGACACTGGGCTGATATTCAGTTCAGTTTGATACTGAAGTCTCACTGTTCTTTACAGCGGAGGTCACCAATCCTGCTCCTGTAGATCTCCCTTCCTGCAGACCTCAACTCTGATCCCCCCAGTCCATCCAGTGAATTACTGCCTGACGTTCCTGACTGGCTGAATGGGGTTCGATTTGGGTTGGAGGTGCAGACTGCGAGACAGTAGTCCTCCAGGAGCAGGGTTAGTGACCCCTGCTTTAGACATTTACCTTTTAAGTTTCAGCTGATAACAGTGGTTGTTATTGTGTTGCTATGTGGTTGCTAGGTGATGGCTATGGTGTTGCTATATGGTTGCTAGGTGATGGCTATAGTGTTGCTATATGGTTGGTGAGTTACTAGGTTGCTATGGTTTTGCTAAGTGGTTGTTAGGTGATGGTTATGGTGTTGCTATGTATTTTCTATGGGGTTCACAAGTAATCACAAGGTAGTTGCAATCGTATGCAGTTACTAGGTGGTTGCTGTTGTATCCCAGTTGGTTGTTATTGTGGTGCTAATTGCATGTTTTGAAGTGGCTCAGTGATGGCTATGGTGTTGCTATGTGGTTGCTATGGGGTTGGTGAGTTACTAGATGGTTGTTATGGAGTTGCTAAGTGGTTTCTAGGTGATGCTATGATGTTGTGACGTGGTTGCTATCTGGTTGGTAACTTACTAGGTGGTTGCTGTGGTATCCCAATTGGTTGCTATGGTGTTGTAAATTGGTTACTATGGTGTTGCTAATGGTTGCGAAGTGATGAAAATGGTGTTGTATAGTTTCCATGGGGTTCATAAGTAATTGCAAAGTAGTTGCTATGCAGTTATTAGGTGGCTGCTGTGGTATCCCAGTTGGTTGTTATGGTGTTGCTAATTGGTTGTTATGGCGTTGCTAGGTGATGGCTAGGTGTTTCTTTGGTTTTGTGATGTTGTTGCCATTTGTTTGGTAACTTACTAGGTGGTTGATGTGGTATCCCAGTTGGTTGCTATGGTATTGCTAATTGGTTGCTAGGTGATGACAATGGTGTTGTTATGTGGTTGCTATTTGGTTGGTATACTAACTAGCTGTATTTTCCATTTATTTATAAAATAATTTCAATAGAATTTAAACATTATTTAAAACATGAGATGTTTTATATTATGTCAAATAACGAGGCCCAGAAAACAAAAAAAAAAATCATTATTACTGTATTAGTCTACTATATTATTACTATTACAATTTAGAATTTCTGTAGCAGAGTGGTAGTAGCAGTAGTATTAGTAGCAGAAGTCATAGTACTACTATTAGTAATAGTAGTAGTAGCAGTAGTAGTAGTGACAGCAGGAGTAGTACAGTTAGTATTGGTAGTTGTTGTAAGAGTAGTAGTAGTAACAATAGTAGTAGTAGTTGTTGTATTAGTAGTAACAGTAGTAGTATAAGTAGTAGTAGTAGTAGTAGTAGTGTCAGTAGTACTAGTACAGTTAGTAGTAGTAGTAATAATAGTAGTGGTTGTAGTGACAGAAGTAGTAGTAGAACAATTAGTATTAGTCACAGTACTAGTAACAGTAGTAGAAATAGTAGTAGTTGTAGCAACAGTAGTAGTAGTTGTTGAAACAGTAGTTGTAGTAGTACTGACAGTAGTAGTAGTAGTAGTAGTAATACATGTAGTAGTAACAGTAGGAGTACTAGTAGTAGTAGTATCAGTAGTAGTAGTTATAGTCATAGTAGTTGTAGTAGTAGTTGTACAGGGAGTAGAAGTAGATGTAGTGACAAGTAGTACAGGTAGTAGTAACAGTAGTATTAGTAGTTGTAGTAGTAGTTTTAGTAGTAACAGTAATAGTAGTAGTTGTAGTACTTGTAGTAGTAGTACTACAGGTAGTAGTAGTAGTGTCATTAATTTTATTATTATTAAATGAAGATTGCATAAGTATTAAGGCTCATACACAGATGCCTTGTTGGTTGTGGAAAGTTACTTACGCCGAGCTACTGTATGTTTAGAGGCCACAGTGTTTAATGCAAGCTGTAAACGATCATGGTGTAAACATGGTCTGCTGCTGGCTCACAGCTGTAACACAATCCAGCAAATCATACAGGCATGCGGTATCCCTGACATTCCAGCATCAGCCAGCCTGAGGAGACCAGCGAGACAACATCTCACTTTACCTGCCTTCCCTGTATCTGTGAGCGCACAGCATAATGCTGCGTTCACTCCATGGCCAAAGATGGATCAGGGCAAATCAATAATCAGTTCAATTTTACCCACTGTAACTAACTACCCACTCTTAACCAAACTGTACTAACGTACGGTACCGTATCACAATCTAACTCCGTTAAAGAGCAGAAACTGTACTACAGTGAAAGTACGGTACCGTATCACGATCTAACTCCGTTAAAGAGCAGAAACTGTGCTACAGTGAAAGTACGGTACCGTATCGCAATCTAACTCCGTTAAAGAGCAGAAACTGTACTACAGTGAAAGTACGGTACCGTATCGCAATCTAACTCCGTTAAAGAGCAGAAACCATACTATAGTGAAAGTATGGTACCGTATCGCAATCTAACTACATTAAAGAACAGAAACCGTACCATAGTGAACGTATCTTATCACAATCTAATCTTAAAAGACCAAAAGGTACTCATGTGAGAGTATAGTCCATGTCTGTATGTCCATCTAAGTGAATTAAAATATCAGTGTTACTGTTCTGGATGTTCTTCTCTTCCTGTAGGATTTAGAAGGTGGAGCTACATCAATGACAATTTGATGGATGTGTAGCTTCACAGAGCCACAAAAGGAGATAATGACGATGACAGAAGAGACTGAGGAAAGCAAGAAGAAGGACAAATAGATGAAAAAACAATGTCAATCACAGAAAGTGGTGAAAGACAAGAAGAGGAATAGGGTTTCAGGCAAAACATACCTACAGTAATAATAAATAAATAAATAAATACTATATAAATATAATATGACAAAAGAGACTGAAATGAATAACAAAAACAAGCATGAATCAGAAACGGAAGGACTGAATGAGAATGGGAGTAAAAAGAGCGAATGTCGTCTGTCGTCCAGTTTATCAAGAGAAGGCTGGGTTCTGAGTGAGCGTTTGGTCATTAACGTCGCAGGAATGAAGTACGAAACCCAGACAAGGACACTGGCCCGTTTTCCCAGCTCATTGCTGGGTGATCCTCATAAACGCCTGAAGTACTTCGACCCACTGCAGAATGAGGTCTTCCTGGACCGGAATCGGGCCTGCTTTGACTCCATCCTGTACTTCTACCAGTCAGGTGGACGGCTGAAGAGGCCAACTCACATCCCATTGGATGTTTTCATGGATGAACTAGACTTCTACCAGTTGGGTGAGGAGGCCATGAAGCGTTTCAAAGAGGATGAGGGTTTCTCCAAGGAAGAGGTCCGGCCTCTGCCCGACAACCCGCTGAAGCGCCGCCTGTGGATGCTGTTTGAGTACCCAGAATCATCTGGGGGTGCTCGTATTATCGCCATCATTAGTGTCATGGTAATCATGTTGTCCATCCTGATTTTCTGCTTGGAGACACTGCCGGAGTTCAGACAGGAGAAAGAACTGAAAGAGGTGAGAGTGCCTTTTCCATGCCATATATTTATTCACCATTATTTTGTATTTATTGGAGACAGTTACACATTCCAGATATAGTTATTTACAGGAGATCCTGGTCTACACAAACTTGTCTTGATTTGAGAAATAATATAATATAAAATTCATTTGTATGAATTTGATCTTGTTTTGTTCGTCTTCTATTTTTTGAGTGTTTATGTAGAAATGCCAAATTTTGATGGGATCAGTTGTAATGATTATATTGACAAGGATAAGGACTTTTATTATGAAATTTGAACACAGTGTGAGCAAAGAAAGAGCAAACAGTCCCTCCTGAGTGACTATTAAAACCCCAAGTGTACACACACCAGTAAATAAGCCTGTGCATGCACACACACACACACACACACACACACACACACATAGAGTGAGGGTGACAGCAAGAAGGAGATAGAAGCCAAGATCTACAGTAATTACTACTCATATTAATGTGACTTATATGTATTTCCGCTTGCCAAATCCAAACGTGATCTGATCAGAGCAGAATCCTACCTAGTGGGTGGAATTGGAAATAAGTTTTTGGGGGGAAATTAGTACTCAAAATGGTTCTGAAGGCACCTCTACATCTAAGGCAGAACAAACACCACTGGTTGAGAAAATGACCAATGAAAACAACCTGAAGGCTGAGCTTTGGAAATGCATGCAACCATGTGAACATATGTGGTCAGTCGCTGCACTGAAATCCCCTCTGCACAAACTTACGTATTATATATTACGGTAGTGTACATTATATATTACAGTCGTGTATTATTATACTAGTGTATTGGTGGCCAGACTTTGAGATACAGACCCATAAATCCCAAAACAAGGCCAAGAGTCTGGTCTAAAGACTGAGAGGGTCAATACATTATAAGGACAAGACAGTGAGATATAGATGTAGGAGGAGGCTTGTGATGTGATTATTTTTGTCATAAGATAAAACCTGAACCCCTTAGACAGAGTGTGTGTGTGTGTGTGTGTGTGTGTGTGTGTGTGTGTGTGTGTGTGTGTGTGTGTTTGTGTGTGTGTGTGTGTGAGAGCATCTGCAGTGTGTAAGACGAGACTGATGTGTAAGCAGGTCCACTCACTGAAAGAATCCAGATCAGCGCTGGCTGATGTTCCTCCACCACCAGTGCGGCCTTCTGTGATCCATTTATTACTTACTGCCAGTCTTCTACCAGATCACTGACCCCAGTACACTCTTAAGTAACTGTAACTGTAACCAGGCAATCCATTAAATCAACACAATTCTGACCACCTTAATTCACCACAGCCTGAACACTTAGTTTCGTGCAAAACTTCTGATGTGATAGTAGATCTGTTGATTTAGATCACAGTGTGTAAGGAGCCGCCCGCACCGTGGCCTCTCAGCCACCAGAGGGCAGTCATCTACCAATCAGGGCCACAATCACCCTGAGATCAGGTGTGTGGAGGCTTTTTAAGGCTTCCTCATGTCCCACTTGGAGGGGTGTCTTGGTGTCTCTATGTAAAAACTGTGCTGGAAATTTAAAAAGGAGTGCTGCTTTACTTTCTCTCCTTTGAAAAGAAGGAGAACTTCTCTACTTTTCCTCCTTTAAAGAGGAGCACCTCTCTAGTTTCCCTTAAAAGCAGGAGTGGTTTCCTGTTCACCTTTGTCCTCCTTTAGGAGTAGTTTTGTTTTTTATTTCACATTTTTCCCTTGTCACTGAGGAGTGGTTTTCAGTTGGCTCCTCTAAACTCCAGCCAGCCTTAAATCCGGGTTGCTCATCTCATTTCCAGGGTGACATGTTGGCTCACTCAGTAGTGTGTTTGCCTCTGAAGTGTGCCATAGTAGGGGTTTGAATCCAGTGTCATGTATTTATTTTATTTTTTGTTTGTCCATTTTTTTCCTTTTCTTTTCAGAGCACTGGTTAATCCTCCACCAGGCTCTGCTCATTAAACAACGTAAAGCACAAGCATCTTTCATCACTGATGGGCTGATAAGCCCAGATAACCATAAACCACTCCCATCATCAATAGAGTAGTGGATTAAGCTCTGGCTTAGTATCTCAGTGGCCAAGGTTCCAATCTGACCAGCCCAGCTTTCTGCTTTTGAGTTCACCCAGCTTTGCCTGGGAGTCAAATACATGTAAGGTCTAGCAGTATAATATACTCAGAGTCACAGTGATGATAAACATACAGAATGATCAGTATAATATACTCACAGTGTTATGATTCAGAAACAACCTCTGGAGTGAACCTGGGGAAGGAGGCTGTCGAAAAGTTTATGGACACCCTTTCAAATGAATGCATTTAGCTACTTTAAATTGTACCCATTGCTGACACGTATGCAAATGCACACACAGCTTGTCCCTGTAGAGAGGTACTGCCAATAGAATAGGACATACACTATACAACATAACACCTCCAGTGAGCCACCACACCATATGGGAGACTTGGGTTCAATTCCCCGTTTGGGCAACTATGCTGTGCTACACCCATAAGATAGTTTGCTCTAGATAAGAGATAAGAGAGTCAGATAAATGCCATAAATGTAAATGTATTTAAGATTGATCAGAGGAACTGTGTTCTCTGGGTGGCTGGGAAAATTGGTTTCACAACCCTTGAAGAGGACCAAAAGTAGGTTCTACTGGACCTTATTTTGCTGTATGAAATTATATGAACTACTGTCTCTCTCTCTCTCTCTCTCTCTCTCTCTCTCTCTCTCTCTCTCTCTCAGGAACTGTCCTTCCGACATCTTCACAATGCTGGCAATTCCACCCTGCCATTTTCTTCATCGTTCTCTCCGTTCCAAGACCCGTTCTTTGTGGTGGAGACCATCTGTATCTGCTGGTTCTCCTTTGAGCTGCTGATGCGCCTCCTGTGCTCACCTAATAAGCTTAATTTTTTTAAGGACCTGATGAACGTGATTGACTTTGTGGCCATCCTTCCATACTTCATCACACTGGGCACCGAGCTGACCAAGTCTAAAGGGTCCCTCGCCATTATCCGGGTCATCAGACTAGTCCGAGTGTTTCGTATCTTTAAGCTGTCCCGTCACTCCAAGGGTCTGCAGATTCTGGGCCAGACTTTCCAGGCCAGCATGCGGGAGCTCGGCCTGCTGATCTTTTTCCTTTTCATCGGCGTCATCCTCTTCTCCAGCGCCATCTACTTCACCGAGGTCGACCATGAGGGCTCGTCCTTTGAGAGTATCCCTCATGCCTTCTGGTGGGCTGTGGTCACAATGACGACAGTAGGTTATGGGGACATGTTCCCAGAGACCATATGGGGGAAGCTAGTGGGCTCCATGTGTGCCATCGCTGGAGTGCTGACCATTTCCCTTCCTGTGCCTGTGATTGTGTCCAACTTCAGCTACTTCTACCACCGAGAGACAGAGTGTGTGGACCGTACAGAGTACAAACATGTGAAAACAGAGCTGTTGGAGGAGGACGAGGAGGATAACAATGAGGAAGAGGCATACGAGAAGGAGGGTGGTGAAAGCCCTCCGTTAAATGGAGCCTTGGTGGGAACGCTCTGTGTGAAGCAAAGACCTTTAGTTACACAAGTCTGAAAATCCTACTGTGTTAAAGCGATAATTTGGCCCAAAGTCAAACGTAGCTGAAAATGAATGGACGCTTATATCTCACCAATGAGCATGATGCTGACTGCATGCCTGCTGCTTTCTGACACTGCATTACACACTGTTGTCTATAAACCTGGACTAAAGTATGGACAACAATTGAAACAAGCTTCAAAAATGGCTGATGCTGCTGTTTTAACTCCTTTGTTCTCTTTTTTATTGCATATTAAAACAAGTGTTTTAACATAACAGTCTTAAATTTGGTGTTATTTTGGAAACATAAGTTACTGGTAGAACGTGATTAGAGAGTACTTTGGAGGAGCCCATCTTATTTCACTCTTCGAACCCAACAGATGCCCATCATGGGCAATTACATGCTGTTTTCTAGGCTTTATAACTGAGGATCAGAGCAACCTACAGAGATGATACACCTATCATAACAAACTACAAGCCTTACCTTTAATAATCAGCTGAACAAAACCCCAGTGTAAATGTCAAAGCAGCTTCCAGTGCATGTTTACTGACTGATCATCTGACTGATCAGATAGAGGGGGCGGGGCTGATGCTCAACCTGAATACAGACTCTGACTGATCAGAAAGAGGGGGCGGGGCTGATGCTCAACCTGCATACAGACTCTGACTGATCAGAGAGAGTGGGCGGGGCTGATGGCACTGACCTAGATTTTGAGTTATAGAGGAAAATGAGAAGGGAGGGGCTGTTTGCTCTCTTTTTTTGCTCATACAGTGTTCAAATTTCAGACTAAAAGTCCTGAAAAGGGATAATACTGATACACACGTAAAAAAAATAATAAAAAAGGATATTCAGGGTTTTAATTTTAATTGCACAACTGTCAAGTATTTTGAATATCCTTGTCAGTCAATTCACTACAGATAATTCATCAAAAATTTGGCATTTTGGATGATCAATTGCCAACAGGATTTCTGAGATAATTTTAGTTTTTATAAGCAAAACATAAATAAATTAACTAATAAATCAACACAAACAATTGTAGGTGCATTTTGTCTAATCAAAACTTCAAATTAATATAAATATTTAAACTATGTTATTTTTTACATCTCAAATGAAGATAAACTTGAGTTATGTAGGATCTCCTAAAAATAACTATATCTGGTCTGTGTGAGTCTCTCCTATAAAAAGTCCCCCCATGGATCTAAATGTTAAACCTCAGACATTAGTTTGGTTTCCTCTTGATTGTTGAAGTAAGTGGGATCACCATGGCCAGATTCAAATAGCTCTTTGAGGCCTTCAGGAAGAAGGTTGTAGATGCAGATGAGTCTGGGAAGGGATTTAAAAAGATCTCAGAACAATTAGAAATCAGCTGTTCCACTGTTCAGAACATCATTTACAAGTGGAGAACATTGGGTAGATCAGACCATCCTAGCAAGTTCAGCCCAAGACCAGAACCACAGGATGAGTGAAGAAGATCCAACTATCCTTAAATGTTCATCACGGACCTACAGACAGATCTCACCATAGCTGATGAGAAAATTTACATCTTCATAAAGATGTTCAGCAGATGGAAGCATGAACTGCTCTAAACTCTCCTGGTAGACGCTACCTTGGACCCAGAAGAAACACAGTGGACCAACACCAGCTGATGACATGGCCTCCTAAACCATCACAGACTGTGGAAATTTCAACTCCACTCTTCCTCCAGATTCCAAGAGCTTGAATTGAGACTTTAAGACTCTTGATTTCCAAATTAAATGCAGAATTTACTTTCATCTGAGCTCTGAGCATCAGTCCAGTTCTTTTTCTCCTTAGTCCAGGTAAGACTCTTCTGATGTTGTCTGTGCTTCAGGAGGGGCTTGATATTAGGAATGCTGCAGTTGGACCCCCTTTCCTGGACACGTCTGTGCATGGGGGCTTTTGATGCACTGACTGCAGGCTCAGTCCACTCCTTTCCTTGACAGTCCTCTCCAGGCTGTGGTCACCCCTGTTGCTCGTCCACCTTTTCCTACCACATTTTCCCCTTCCACTCAACTTTCCATTATATACTTTAAAACAGCCCCGAGAACAGCCAGCAATGACCTTCTGTGACTGACCCTCGTCATGGAGGGGGTCCAGGATCATTTTCTGGACGACTGTCGGGTCAGCAGTCTGAGATCGAATGGATTTCTGATTTGAAAATGTTCCCTTTATGTGTCATAAATGTAAAAAATCTTAGTTTGTCTTTTTATAGATTAAATTAAATGATGAAACACATAAAACTGTTTAAAGTTTTGAGATGCCTGCTCATTCACTGGGTATTAAAAAAAACCTTTATCCTGCTTTTGTTGGAGCAGGATACATCCTGAACATTGCTGTGAGGATTTGATTGCATTCAGAGACAAGAGTGTTAGTGTGGTCAGGACAATCACCGCTCCACCTCATCCCCAACTCATCCCAAAGTACACACTTAAACTATGGTTCTTCAAGGGTTCTTTAGCAAAGAAAACTCACAGAACCTGTACTGCCAGTAGAATAGGACTCTCTGGAGCAGATAAACCAATAAACAGCATTGAGCTGTGGAGCAGTGAAACTGTACTCTCTGGAATGATGGAGCTCCATCCAGTACTTTGGGGATGAGGTGGGGATGAGGTGGGGATGGTGATCATCTAACATAGTGACTCCAACACTTTTGTCACTCAATGCAATCAAATCCTCACAGCAAACCTCTGGGATCTAGTAGAAAGTCTTATCTGGACAGTAGATAGAGTTACTCCAAGAAAAACAGATAAACTCTTTTAATAACCTTGAATCCAGAAGAAATAGTGAATGATCAGGTGTCCCAATACTTTAGTCCACATAGTGTAGTTCTAACTTTCTCCACACGAGGGCAGCAGAGACCTGTTTCATTTGACTGGTTTTCTCACCTTGTTTAATTAAATGAAATTAAAATGAAAATTAATATAAACATCAATCATTCAATTTAATATGCAGGTAAGTATTTTCCATCAGGCAGTAGATCCTGAATGTGTGGAAGTTTAGGGAAAATCAACCCTGTTCAGACACACAGGCAGAGGTGGGTTTGGTGTAATTACAAAACCCACCACTAGATGAAATGATCTCTTCACAGTGCTCTGAGTGGAGGGACTTTTACTTTATATTTAAAGAATATTTATACTTTTGACTATTTTATACTTTAACTGCTGTTTAAAACTATTAGTGTATTTTTCTTTATTTCAGAGGAAATCAAACACTTAAAATCCCATTATATCGTACTTTGATTTTTAACTTTTGTATTATTTTACTATCATTTATTCCTGTATTTTATTGTATTTAATTAAATTCAATATTGTACATTTTTTTACTTACTGTTTCATTACATGTATTTTTATTGTATATTTTTGTGATGTACTGATTTGATTGGATAATTGTTTCTTTGTGAGTTTATGCATTTTTTGTTTATTTTTATCAAATTTTCTTTGTTTATTGTTTGAGTTTATTGGGGATTTGTATTTACTCTATTCTACTTTTTATTAAATATATTTTTTATTCTGCATTTTTATTTACCCTATTATGCTTTTATATTCTAGGGATTTAATGATTGGTTTTATTTGATATTTTATTGTATATTTATTGTAGATTTTGTTGTACATTATAGTCTATTTTAGATTTTACTTTATATTTATTGTATTATTTGTATATTTTGATATATTTATTTAATAATTTATTGTATATTTATTGCATAATTAATGCATATTTTATTATATGTTTCTTGTATAATGAGTGTATATTTTATTCTATATTTATTGTGAATTTTATTGTATATTTATTGTGTATTTATTGTATATTTAATGTATATTTGTTGTATAATCACAGGCTCTATCAGACTACCTGTGTTACCTTTAACTCTGGGGGAGGGGCAGACAAAACTCCTCCTTTTTGAGCCTTACAGCCAATCAGAAGTGGTGTGAAGGTCCAGCGGCTCTGGGGGCGGGGCCTCAGATGGTGCGCGCATGCTGCGATTTGGAGCGTCCAGTCGGAGTGAGAGAGTGAGAGAGGGTAGAGAGACTATCCTCCTTTCAGGGCTCCAGGATTACTGGGAATGCTCCTCATCAGGTGAGTCATGGTCCAATGGACTTCATACAGAATTCCTAGGAAAGCTGAGGGAATGTTGGCTGGAAAGCCTGGAATTCTATCCATGTGGCTGCTTTAGAAGAGGTTTAGTCTACTGGCAATAATGTCTAGAAGAAACACATAGATGTGGTCAACTGTGGACTGGCTGGTCCTTCACTGGTTGTCTTCTGATGGGAAATCCTAGTGGGACTGGGATTTGTTGTCTGCAGATGGTCTTGTTTGAATGAATAACTGATGTTAATGTAAATGTAAAGACCTTTAAGGACCTGAGATCATATCTGCCTGCATGTTTTTATAACTCTCCATTCCACCTTAAATGGTGCAGCAGTTACATTGTTGCAGTTACATTTTTTACATTGTAACTGCTGCACCATTTAAGGTGGAATGGAGAATTCCAAACACAGTCTGTAAAACTGGAATCTGGAAGCTCATGTGAAGCTCCCAGGTGGGATTATGTCCTATGGACCAGCCTAGACTCTGTCTTAACCAAATCCCTTCATTATGAATGAACATGCATACCAATGCATATCCCTCCATGGAATATCTAACTATGGTTTGTTCTAATTATATGCATAAGTGCATCATTTCCATTGGTTCCTGTATAGTGGCAGGCTGTCAGAAATGTCCTGATAAGATCCAGGTTTATTGAGGAAGAAGAGGAAGCTCTGAGGTCTTCATCTCACCCTCTGAAAGAGATCTGAGATAAAAACACATTGGAGATACCACGGCTGGAGTGTTATTCCATAGCACGTGAAGGGATGGTGGAGCTCCATGCAGTACCTTTGGAATGGGTTGAAGTGGCAGATCTAATCCGCAAAGCTCAGTAACCTCATTAATGCTCCAGTGAGGCTGAAAGCAATCAAATCATCCTCTCAGCAATGTTTCAAGATCTCGTGTAAGACCGTCCCGGAGGAGTGGAGGCTGGAGATGGTGTACCCACTCTATATGGACAGAAGTTCACTGTTTCTTCTGGTATTTTAACTACTGTCCAGGGTGTCCCAGAGGTACTGGAAGGAGCTCCATCTTTCCATTTTTCCCACTGATCCACAGCTCAGTGCTGGGGGGCTTTGAACCTCTCCAGTATATAGATGGTCAGGTGCTGTAGATGGTAGTTTGAGGACTGTAGATCACTGCGAGCTGTATGACTGGCTGTGTGTGGATCATTTACTGGACATTTTTATTATTGATTATAATCAATCGTATGATTTACAGTGTAGACAGAGAGAGAGAGAGAGAGAGAGAGAGAGAGAGAGAGAGAGAGAATGGGGAATAAAAGAGGAAGAGAGAGTGAAAACAAAAGGTGCGACAGAGTGAGAGGAAGAAAGTGAGAAAGGGGTGAGAGAGTGCAAGTGACAGAGAGAATGGGAAAGAGCAAGAGTGAAAGACACATAGGAAAAGAAGAGAAGTGGGAGAGAGAGAGAGAGAGAGAGAGAGAGAGAGAGAGAGCGAGAGAGAGAGAGAATGAGAGAGTGTGTGTTTACACTCCTGTTGGTTCGGGCTGCTGGTCTGTAAAATGCTGTTGTGTGTGCAGGAGCTGCTGGCGGTGAGGTGAAGACCCCCGTTGATCTTCTGAGACGTCTTTGAGGATCATTCCGTGGTTTTAACGTTCCTCCAGAAGGCCGAGCTGGCTGTGGTCGGGATGTTTGGTGGCACAATGCTGCAGCAGAGCAGCGTGGGACATAAACGCTCCATGGGCATTGCACGATTCTCCAACTCCCACTTTCTACCGCTGGGCTCCGGGTCAGGCTCTGGGTCAGGCTCCGGGTCATGCTCTGGGTCAAGCTCCAGGTTGGGCCCAGCTAAGAGTGGCTCACTGAGCTCCATCAGCTCCGGTTCGGACAGTCAGGACACAGCCGGCGCAGATCCAGACTACATCATGCAGCTGGTCGGTGATGTCCGGAGGTTTGCAGATGTGCTGCTTCACCTGAAGGAGGCTTTCAACTGGAAAGGTGAGATCCTACAGACTGATGTGCAGACTGGTGTACAGACTGGTGTGCAGACTGGTGTACAGACTGGTGTACAGGCTGGTGTGCAGACTGGTGTACAGACTGGTGTATGGGCTGGTGTACAGACTGGTGTGCAGACTGGTGTACAGACTGGTGTACAGACTGGTATATGGGCTGGTGTACAGACTGGTGTACGGGCTGGTGTACAGACTGGTGTGCAGACTGGTGTACAGACTGGTATACAGACTGGTGTGCAGACTGGTGTACAGACTGGTATACAGACTGGTGTGCAGACTGGTGTGAAGGGGTGAAACTGAGGATAAAGGTCACTAATCAAACCCTATACTATATGGACAAAAGTATTGGGACACCTGCTCGTTTGTTGTTTGTTCTGAAATTAAGGGTATTTAAAGAGTTTATCCTGCGTTTGTTGGTGTAACTGTCTCTATTGTTTATGTTTCTGTGTCCTCAGTCCCTGTAGAGCAGGATGAACTCTTTTCAATGCCCATGATTTCAGAAGAAACAGTAATAAGCAGGTGTCCCAATACTTTTGTCTATATACATTAAATAAAGTCAGGGTCTTTCAAGTGGCACATTGACCAGAGATCATGACGTTGAACTCTGTTGATGCCACAAATGACCACAATTGATCAGTCTACGATATATATGTTTGGTGGAGCTGAGTGAGGAAAAGATGAACGAAGATCTGGAAGATGAACATTTTGAATATAAGAAGTGTGAGTTAAGGGAACTACACTGAACTGAGAACTGTAAATTCATCCTGCTTGGGTTTGTAGACTGTCGGGAGTTTGAACCTGCTGTATTTGTCCTTGTCTGCTCGGTCACTGACCTGACGTTATCTCTCTCCTATGGTCTCCTCTTTGTTGGACCAACATCGGATCCCCAGTGGATCACCTGCTGTAGTCACTTTTCCTGATCTGAACATTGTGACACCAGGTTTGGGGCCACATGACTGGAACACCAAGGACCCATAAACAAACCCATAAACAGACCCAAACAACACACCGCTCAAACTGACCGCGTCCAGTCCGTGTGCGAATGAGCGAGGTCTGCTCTTGTAAGCCGCTGGCATATCGTCCTGAGCGGCTTCAGTCGGCCCGTGATCAGGACGTGCCGGTGGGAACGTGGTGCCTCTGGCTCGTCCGTCACACTATTTTGTTGCAGTTTTCCAATGGGAACGTTCCTCTCCAGTAGGAATGCTGCAGCCATGCTCCCCCAGGAGAGGTAGAGCTTGTAAGTCGTTGATGCTCTCGAGTGGTCTTTGGGGTTGCTCTGTTTTGAAGAGCGAGGAAAGCTCCAAATCCCTCGTTCCATATCCACACAGCAGCTCTGTAAAGGTCCATAAAAAGCTATGGGATAATCCCGGCTTGTGAGTAGATTTTGGTATTGTGATGAAGTGCTGTGGGTAAAAGGGCAAGGGAAGCGTCTGATCCTGATATTTAAACGGTGAATTCCAGCATTGTGGGACTGCCGAGGAGAGGAGAAAAGGCTTGAGAATAGTACATTACTCCATAATTAAATGGCTTTTTTCCTCCCCGCTCCTTTTTGAAATCTTAAGCGGAGCGTTTCGGAAACCTCTGGGGAACGGCTTTGTAATGAAAGAGCGAGTGAAGATTAAGTGGGTGGCTGCTCTTGCGTGTGTGGTTATTGCATTCCGGGCCTTCGCACTGTTTGGGTCGGCTTGGACCGGGCCCAGCTTCACTAATCCTGGCCTGTACACACAGCTTCCCTTATGAAGCTGACTGTAGTGGCTGTAGACTCCCAGTATGGCCAGTAGGAATGACGGGGCTACAGGTTGTAATGAAAAACACTGATCAGCCATAACAATAAAACCACCAGCCTAATATTGTGTAGATCCAAAAACACCTCTGATCCGTTGAGGCACCGGCTCCACAAGACCTCTTACGGTGACCTGTGGTATCTGGCACCAACACTACGTTACAGCAGATTCTTAAATTCCTGAAAGTTGTGAGGTAGTACCTCTCCGGTTGTTCTTCCTTGAAGCACTGTTGGTAGGAACTGACCACTGCTATCAGTGAAAACCCCACATGACCCGCCTGATGTTTTGGAGATGTTCCCACCCCGTCGTCTAGAACATCACGGTTATTGTCAAAGTGTGTTGCATTCTTATGGTTCTTATGGTAGTTTTGTGATGTCACCACCACGAGTGACACTATTCAACCTACATCTGTTTAGCTTCACCCTTTCACACTGAAGGTATAAAGAGTACTGCCAATAGAATAGGACTCTCTGGAGCTGATAAACAAACACAAACCTACTTGCCCCAGAACTGTGTTCTCTGGAACCTCTGTGGAGCTCCATCCAATACTGTTGTGGAGCTGGGGATAAGGTCGGTTGGTGATCAACCAACATGCTGACCTCACTAAAGGTCTTATTGCTGAATGCAATCAAATCCCAGTAGAATCTAGTAGAAAGTCTCACTCCAACAAAAGTCAACTCATTTTAAAACCCTTGATTTTAGAAGACGCAGTGAAATGAGCAGGTGTCCCAATACTTTTGTCCACATATAAAAAGTGCTACACAACATCAGATTTTGGCCCTCCTGGCCTGGCCACGTAGTGGTCCTAATGTCTGAAGGAACCTCTTCCTTTGTTAGTCAGGTCAGGCATAGGTCTTGACCCTGGCTGGACTGGAGAGTGGTTTGGAGAGCTGACCATGTGTGACCACTGCGTTTTCCTATTAGCTTTTTCCCTCCTTTTTCCGAAGCCGTGGTGAGTGTTGCTGAGGTAGCGGCTTGAGCTCTTCACAGTGCATTCCTCTGCCCACTCCCCCACAGCCTGAATGTTTACAAGTCACTCGTCAGGCCTGCATTGCTGACATAGCTTGAGTCGATAGGTTTGGTAACTCCTTTCACGAACACAGTTTTCCAGAAGAACTTAACAGTAGTATTTGTCGGGATTTTTGGTGTTTATGTCACACGGTTTGAAGACTGTAACTTGCCCAAGGACCCTTACTGGTGCAGAGTGGTGTACATGTGGTCATCCCCTGGGAAGCTGATGCTGTTGGTCACAATGCCACACCAGCTGCCACACATACAATCCTGAAGCCTCTGTCTGTTAGTCCATGTCTTGTCCGTAGTCATGTCTTGTCCACTGCTTGAAACCTGCTTGAAAAGTCTCACCAGTTGATGTAATGTGTAATTTGCATATTCATGACATCTACACACCTCATTTACATGCAGCCTCCAGTATCTGTATGTGATCAACCAAATGACCCACAGGACCACCACAGAGCAGCTATTACGTGGGTGGTGGGTCATTCTCAGCACTGCAGTCACACTGACATGGTGGTGGTGTGTTAGTGTGTGTTGCTGGTACGAGTGGATCGGACACAGCAGTGCTGCTGGAGTGTTTAAACACTGTGTCCACTCACTGTCCACTCTATCAGACACTCCTACTGAGTGTCTCCACCTTGTAGATGTAAAGTCAGAGACAGAATCTCATCTGTTTCTGCACAGTTTGTGTTGGTCGTCCTCTAGTCCTTCATCAGTGCTCACAGGACGCTGTCTGTTGGACATTTCTGGTTGGTGGACTGTTCTCGGTCCAGCAGTGACACTGAGGGCTTTAAACACTCCAGCAGCTCTGTGCCAGGAATTTTGAATCTGAGATGCAAATGGACTCATTAAAGGGTTATTTACTGTTTAGTCTTTAATTCTCAAACTTACATAAAAGTTAAAGCCTGACTATCTAGAACCAACATGAATTGAAGTACCTATTACGCACTAATTACATGTATGTACAGGTAATAAATCATGATTAGTGGTTTGCATAACAGGGTGGTAACTAGCGTTTCTTGTGCTTTATTACAAATAGTAATGTCCCAATCCAGATCCATGTGTCTGAGTGACCCACCTGGAACCCACCTGGAACCCATAGTTTATCCACGTGAGCCCCACACGAGCGTGTTGGCTGGGTGCGTTCCGAACAGTTTTCCGTAAACTATTGTCTGGAGCTTGACTGGAGCCGTGACACATAGCTCCAGTCAGTCTGCCACAGCAGTGGTGTATGTTGGTGTACATTACCAGTATGAATTATGTAAATAGGATATGGTAAAAGAGTAACTTGTGATTGGCAGAGCGGGTTATTTTCCCGTAATCTAGCTAAACGCAGGAAAGGGCAAATTTGGAAAACGAGGGCTAATTGGCCTGCAGGAAGAGAAACACTACTCTGTACTGCGGACTGGATTACACAGTCAGGGTCTTATCGCTGATGAAATAAAGACTAATTCTGCCAAGGAGGAAATCCAGCAATGCCCCTTCACTTCAGGTTTGTGCTGCTAGACTTCCCTTTACTTCATTCATTTACAGCGAGATTAGAGGAGATCGGGTCATTCGATCACATGTATGTCTTCGACCTTCGGTCCACTGTGAAGATATAAAAAGACGCAGTGATGGATGGGTTGACTCAGGCTCTGACCCCTGAAATATTACACGTATTGACCCCTTAGAAAATATTTCACTCAAAAAATAATAATATGCAAATATTGGTCAAGGCACACTGTTTATCCCCACAGTCCACATATAAAACCTGATCTCATGGTTTACACATCCCCCATATTTAATTCATAGTGGATACTGAATACATCTTAGAGGATATTGAATAATTCATATTAGTTACTGAATAATATATAGCAGATAGTGGATAATTCATAGTGGACACAGCATCAATAGTTGTTACCGAACAATTCATAGTGGATACTGAATAAATCTTATTTCTGAATAACATATAGCAGATAGTGGATAATTCATAGTGGATACTGAATAAATCTTATTTCTGAATAATATATAGCAGATAGTGGATAATTCATAGTGGATACAGCATCAATAGTTGTTACCGAACAATTCATAGTGGATACTGAATAAATCTTATTTCTTAATAATTTATAGTAGATAGTGTATAATTCATAGTGGGTAGTGTTTTAATAGATGTTACTGAACAATTCATAGTGGATACTGAAGAATTCTTATTACTTACTGCACAATTCAAATCAGACACTGAATAATTCGTAGTAGTTACATCATGATCTATAGTGGATACCTCATACCTAATTGTAGCTGCTGAATAATTCATGGTGGATACTGAATAATTTATGGGAGATACTGAATAATTCATAGGAGTAATTGAATAATTCACAGTGGACACTGGATCTAAATGTACAGATGTAATTACAGACCCGTTTTAATGTAGTGACCCGTTCCTTGTGGGTTTGTAATGACTTTTTCTTTAATAATGCAAATGATCAAAGGATTATTGAAAACAACTGCATTTGCATTATGTTTCAGGACGAGCCTGTAAGTTAGTCGTCCATATTTCAGAGTTCGGGAGAAGCCGTGTCGATGAGTGTCTGAGCGCTGAACGTTTTGGGTCACTGCACGTCTTCAAAGTATAATGAGCGGCGGTTAACTGGGTGGGGCCTCAGAGCCCGAACAAGAGGCTGCCGTAAATCAGAGGCCACGGTGTGATTGGAAGTGATTTAAAGGCCTTTCAGTTTATGAGTTTATTGTCTCGCCGTGCTCAGACACAGAAAGGCTGTCCCCTCATTCCTGCCATTCAGCGGTGGGGTACAATAAGGCGAACCACAAGCACCGCTATCGGCCGCCTGTTCTCACCAACAATGACCAATATTTGCTTCAGTGCTGTGTTTCCTTAAAAATAGCCGCTCGATTCAGGTTCAGTGATGTGAGGCTGAAGCCCTTTGTCTCCTGTGGGGACGCATGACATGAGTTCAGTTCAGCATTGTAATTACTGCAGATATCAGTACTGATGAGTAGCCATACTGAGACGTGCAGAAGTCTTGGATCCTTGATGATTGGAGATGCTCCAAGGTTCAAGTGAGGAACTTTGTCATTGGCTACAAGGCTTGTTTGCATATCATAAACCTCTGTGTCCTACACGTCTAAAATCGAGGTGTATCCACTGAGTTTACCCCCCTTTATGGCAGTTACTGCCTCTACTTTTCCGAGGAGGCTTCACACTAGATGTTTTGGGAGCTGAATTTGCAGGTCTACCAGCAATGGCAGAAATCCCAGTCTACAGGAATGAAAACCAAAACTGATCGAAGGCCTCTTGCGTGTGACTTCGCTTCGTGTGTTTCCAACGGGATTCCAAAAATCAGTTGCAACGACTAGAAGTGATTTCCATTCATGAGCTTTGAAACGTCAGCAGTCCCTATCCCGGATTTATTCCGGCCGCAGTTCTAAGGGGAGTTTCTGCCACGTTTGTTAGACCTGTATGAAGGTACACTTCCATACATCTGCAGATACAGCTCCTTCCTTCATGCTGTGGCCTCCTTTTAGCCAATCATTAACATCTGCTTTGCTGCTAACATCCAACGAGACATTCACTTCACTGGACCACCTTATCTCAGTCTATGAATCCCGTTACACACCCTGCAGGTATTTATAGCCCCATCATTCGCATACAAAGTCATCTAGCTGCCTGAATGTATTACCAAGGTAAGCATACATATATACACAGCCTTTAATGCTGCAGCTCTGGTTCAGTATCTTCTCTGAGAATTTGTCAGAACTTGGCCTGAGGCTGATTTTCCCATATAAGAATAGCAGTGAGCACGAGCTGGGTCCCCTGGGTCCCCTGAGAGTTATAGCCAGCTCCAATAAGCATGCATTGTTTTTCCAACTGTGTTTTTTTCCTTGAAGTCCTGCAGGTCACCTTAAATGGCAGTTGTTTCTTACCGCTCTCACTGAGCTGACCTAAAAGGGTGCCGGAGACGGAGAGCACTTTTACGAGCCGCTGCGAAAGCCCTGGGTTTTATAGATTTCTTAAACAGATGCTTTGTGTCTCGCTGCGTTTCGCGCTGACCTGCTTACGCTGCTGAAACGTCCTCCTTAATGACATTCTCACAGTGTGTAACGGGGGGTTGAATGTCCAGAAAGGTCACAACCCTGCTCAGTGCCAGCTCGTCAGTGACATGCTGGTAATTGGTTTGGATTATTTTGGGGTCCGCCCTGGCCTGGGACCCAGCGGGCACTGTGGAGTCTGAGAACACTGGAAGGTCAGTTTCTGCTGTTTGAAGGGGTGGGGAGTGTGTTGCATTGAGATGACCAGATACAGATGTGTAGATGAAGATACATTAAAGCAGTGAGATAGATTACAGCACACTTGGTTCTTGTACGTCTACCAATAATTGTGTTTATTGTGTGTTAATCAAGTAAATCCAATTTTTTCAAGGTCAACACTCACGAAAAAGAGAATATGAATAGTCGTATTTGGGCAGTAGGTGTTTATTTCCTCAGTTAAGCACTAATATTAGAATAAACACTTTTAACATTCCTACAGATGTTTTTCCATCACCGCGTTCATCAAACATCTCCAAAGCTCTCCTCAATGGAGTCTAGAATTATTTATACAATAGCCATAACACAACTCACTGTCCATCTAATCAGCTCCTCTGACCACACAGGAGCACTTTGTAGTTCTAGAATTAGACACTGTAGCCACCTGTCCACCGTCCACCCTGATCTTCAATGATCAGGACCCCACAGGACCACCACAGAGCGGCTATCACATCACATCTGGTGGTGGTTCATTCTCAGCACTGCAGTCACACTGACATGGTGGTGGTGTGTTAGTGTGTGTTGCACTAGTGCGAGTGGATCAGATACAGCAGTGCTGCTGGAGTGTTTAAACACTGTGTCCACTCACTGTCCACTCCATCAGACACTCCTGCCGAGTGTCTCCACCTTGTAGATGTAAAGTCAGAGACAGAAGCTCGTCTGTTTCTGCACAGTTTGTGTTTTAAATGCACAAAATATTGCAAAGTATGTTGTTTTATACAGAGTTTTAACTGGAATGTGTTCAATTCGAGTGTGATGTCACTTCCAGCTGCTAAATTCCGACATCCGTGCGAAATGTGCCGCCTTTCATCCACTTAATCAGGAATAATTACACTCGGTGAAAAAATGTGCAGATAGTCAGAGCTTTTTAGGAACCGATGAAATCCACAATATGAATATTTTGTCGTATTGCCCACCCCTGCACCCTGTACCCTCCTAGATCAACTGACCAGGACCTGTTAGACTCTCCTTATAATGAAAACAAATTCAATGTGATGCAAGTTCTTCATGAAGCAAAGCATAATCATAAACATGTATTACATGCTGTCAGAAAAGGTGCTGTACGGGTCCCGACAGGGTACATACACTCAAAGCTTGGGCAGTGGCCCATGAGGTCATGTTTAGTATCTCAAATGGGTATTGGTGACCTACATTGACTTTGGCAGAGAGGGCGGTGCATGTTTATAGTTAATAAATAGGACGATATATAATAGTAAGCCCAGAGTTAATGCAGCTTAAACATAAGAATGTATATTGATATGTATTGAATTCTGAAATTAATAATTTACATAATATGGAAATAGAATATAACAAGAAAATGAAAATACAATGAATCTGATGTTGCAGTGCAGTTTATTCTGCTGTTTATTCATTTATTGCTTCTATATTAGACTTGTTTTAACTGTGTTGTGACTTTCAGTAGCAGTATTAACACTCATATGAAAACACCAGCTGTGTGTGTGTGTGTGTGTGTGTGTGTGTGTGTGTGTGTGTGTGTGTGAAGCCTGGCNGTGTGTGTGTGTGTGTGTGTGTGTGTGTGTGTGTGTGTGTGTGTGTGCATGCTGACAGGGTGATGGTGGTGGTGTATTTGCATGGGCTTAACAGTAAGGCCACCCAGACAGAGATTTAAACTGTCAGAGTGTGACAAGAGTGCAAACATAAATATGCAAATACGCCTTCCAAGCAGCGCAGAAACCAGATCTGCGAACAAAGAGCTGTTGGAAATGAGTGTTATAGGATATGTGTGAGATTTGTGGAGGGTGTGCAGGCTGAGTGGTGTCCTATTCACAATTTGCAACACTGAAGGTAATCATTTAGCAGTCACTCAACTGCTGTCTCTGTAACACATTTCACTGATTATTAACTAAACTGATATTTTGGCCAAACCGGATCGTATATAAGGTGCTGACGTATCCTAGCAACCACTGCTTACCTGGAGGGTCATCTTTCTCTGGCGCACATCCCCCAGACTCCACCGACAGGTTCTCGGACGACTGAGGGATGAGAGAGATAAAGAGATAAGACAGAAGGAGGAGAACAGAAAGGCTGGTGTAGTGGACAACAACTCTGCCCAGACTAGGGTTCGGTTCTATATCAGCTATCAGACTAATATAAGAAGTCTAACAGAAAATCTGTTCTTCAATGGTCAGGACCACCACAGAACCACCACAGGACCACCACAGACGTGGCCTGGTGGTTCGGGAACCAGCCTTGTGACTGGAAGGTTGCTGGTTGGACTCCCTGAACTGGCAGGGCGTGATTGACGTGCCCTTGAGCAAGACACTTAAATCCCAAGCTGCTCCCTGGGTGCAGTGGTAGGGCTGCCCACCGCTCCAGCCACATGTGCTGCTGGAGTGTTTAAACCCCTCAGTGTCACTGCTGGACCGAGAACAGTCCACCAACCAGAAACGTCCAGCCGACAGCGTCTTGTGAGCAGCGTCCTGTGAGCACTGATGAAGGACTAGAGGACGACCAACACAAACTGTGCAGAAACAGATGAGCTTCTGTCTCTGACTTTACATCTATGAGGTGGAGACACTCGGTAGGAGTGTCTAATAGAGTGGACAGTGAGTGGACACAGTGTTTAAACACTCCAGCAGCTCTGCTGTGTCTGATCCACTCGTACCAGCACGTAATAGCTGCTCTGTGGTGGTCCTGTGGGGTCCTGATCATTGAAGATCAGGGTGAAAGGAGGAGAATAAAGTCTGCAGAGAAACAGATGAACTACAGTCTGTAAATATAGAACCACAAAGAGAACCTGTGTGGTATGTTATGGTTGATCTGTGTTTATAAATACATTAAATCTATCAATATATCTTGGACATAAAATGTTTGAAAATGAGAAGAACATTTATTGCAATTATTTCTGGGACAATATCACCAGAGGTTCATGAAACTGGTTCCAGTGGTCTGGTGGTGGGCCACACTTGAACTCCTTGTGCGACAGAACTTTCCCACAAGATGCCACTGTTATATAGTCTGTTCTAAAGCCCTGCGGTGGATAAGAGATCAGGATGTCTTACCCTGCTCCTGCGGGTCTGGGCAAGCCCTGATGAGGATCCGCTCTCTACATCGCCCATAAGGAAGTCAGACACTCTGCCAGACACACACACACACACACACACAAACACACACACAGAAGAGGAACATAAAAAAACAGCCCCATACAAAACACATTCAGATACATCTGGTTGGCTTATGAGTCACCAACACTAATTACACACACAGTTCCAACACACAGCTAAACCACTGACAGTAGGTGTCATCAGATAAACACACACACACACACACACACACACACACACACAAAGCCTTGTTTTCATACAATTACAGGACATTTGTTGACATGGTCTCAAACCAGTTTAGCAAATCAAGCTTGAGGGTGTCACCAAGTGTACATATTGAAAGCCAGTAGAATCAAATCTACAAGCGTTCTAAATTCAGGGGAACCGTGGAGGTCAATTCAGTGCATCGACACACAGATCTGGGGAAGGGTACGGAAAAATGTCTGCGTTTTGCAGATGCTTTGTTATGACACTTCCATTCATCCATTTCTCTGGATTATCTTTGAGATGTTTCCACAGCTTGACTGGAGTCCAACTGTGGTACATTTAGTTGACTTACATGGAAAGACAGATAACTGTCTACACAAGGTCTCTCAGCAGATAATGCATATCACAGCACAAACCCAGCCATGAGGAGGACAGAACAGCCTGTAGAGCTCAGAAACAAGACTGTGTGGAGGCACAGATCTGGAGATGGCTACAAACATCTTGCTGCACTCAAAAGTTCAAGTGCTCAGTGACCTCCATCATTCTGAAAGGGAAGGTTTTGAACAACCAGGACCAGCCAAACCATGTAATCAGGGGAGAAGGGCCTTGGTAAGAGAGGTCACCAAGAACTCAACGGTCACTCCAGCTGAGCTCAATGGTCACTCAGGATAAATCCTGTTTGCAGAAGGGTGATATGTCCAGAAGGGCAACCATTACTGCTGGACTCTCAAAGATTCTCTTGTCTGATTAAATGAGAACGTAACTTTTTGACCTCAATTCTAAAGATCACATCTGGAGGAAACCAGGACCTGCTCATCACCTGCCCAAAATCATCCCTGCAGTGAAGCATGGTGGAGACAGCATCATGCTGTGGGGTGTTTTTCAGTGGCTGGGACAGGGAGACTGGTCAGGGATGAGGGAAAGCTGAATGGAGCAAAGTACATAAAACGTGATCCAGAGCGCTCTGCACCTGGGCTGAGCTTCACAGTCCAACAAGAGCATGAACTTAAGCACACCACCAAGATAACACAGGCGTTGGCTGAGGGACTACTCTGCAGACGTCCTTGAGTCCAGCCACAACCACTTTATTGTCTCAACCGAAACATCTCTGGAGATACGAGATGTTGACCAACCATCCCTAACCTGACAGAGCTTGAGAGGATCTGTAGAGAAAAATTGCAGAAAATCTCCAAATCCAGATGTGTAAACCTCCGAAGAAGTGTGGAGGCTGTAATCTCGGTCAAGGCTGCTTGCAATATTTTACACAATAATAATAATAATAATAATAATAATAATAATAATAATAATAATAATAATAATAATAATAATAA
>CM067507.1:36411106-36421106 GCA_034509495.1 Acestrorhynchus altus
ACACACACACACACACACACACACACACACACACACACACACCAGCAGCTGAGCCTGAGACAGGCTAAAAAATGATAAAGGAGAGACCTTGTTGGCAGCGACCACATGAGAAACGTGGTGTTTCTTAAAGCAAAGAGCCTTTTTATAATCTTTTGTGAATGACAACACTGTGTGTGTGTGTGTGTGTGTGTGTGTGTGTGTGTGTGTGTGTGTGTGTGTGTGTGTGTGTGTTGGGGGAAGGACACATTTTGTAGGAGAAACACCATGACAAAATTATTTGTTATTTTAAATGATTTCTTTTTAACACTGCACTTAAAGTTAGGATTATAAGAGGCTCAGAGTGTCTCAGCGTCCTTACACCATGATGTTCAGATAGGATGCCTGTTCATGCTGCTTGCCTTCGGCAGCCGGAGTCTGAGAGTCCAAAGCTGGCCATGCTGGGTAGAGTGCGCTCTTTCCTCACATCACACCCATCTGTGAGCTGTTGTATCGGAGATGAGGAACCAGTGCGTTGGCTTGGTTTAGAAGGGACGGAGGAGGCATGTTCTTGTCTTCACTCATCTAGTGTTGAGGCCTTGTACGTGATGCGGGGAGAGTTGTAAAAGGGTTGGGGATAATAATAATGAAGAGACATAGATATAGTACCTATGATATGTGTTGATGCATTTTTGATGATGCATATTTCCTTAAATAAAAAAATTGGCATAAGACAGGGACTAGGCAAGCTATGTATGTGCATTTGCACATCTGTGTCAGCGATGGGTGCAGCTTAAAATAGCTGAAGGCATTCATGAGAAGAAGTGTCCACAAACATTTGGCCATAAATTGTCTAAATATAGACAGATTCAACCCATAAAGCGTTTAAGTGAGAATTATTGGACTGGTTGTGAAGATAAAATTGCATTTGTAAAAGAATGTCCCCTGTGTGTGTGTGTGTTTGTGTGTGTGTGTGTGTGTGTGTGTGTGTGTGTGTGTGTGTGTTAAGAACAGGTTTTGGTTTTCACACAGGAACCGCAGCACTGTGTTTATTTCCCATGTTAAGGTCTCTTATTTGCTGCAAGGTCAAAGCCAGACTGTCCTGTTGTAACAGCTCACCACCATCATGCCACTGTTACCCAGTAAACAGAGAAGATACTGAAGTTCTCTGGATTTTCTACTTTAATGTTTCTGTTCTATTGAACCTCGTCCAGTAAACCGCAGCCCCACGTTCATTCTGCACCTGTCAGTGTAAATAATCCGTATTCATTTACGTATTTATTACCTTATAAATAAACAGCATGTTTAAAGGTTCTGACTAATCAATCTTGTTTAGTTTTAGAGCTGCACAATATCAAGATTCCCGTGTGTCCTGGGAAATCTGGAAAACCTGTGGATTTTTTTCTAGTCATGGAAACTCCTGGATCTTGGGAATGTTCAGAGAGATCCTGGAAAAGTGGTGATCTGGACGACTCCTGAAAAACTCATGGAAACCCCTGGAAAATTGCTGGAATCATCTTGGAAATATCAGGCCACAGGAAAATCTGGGAATTTTAAGACTTTTTCCAGTCATGTTGCCCAGTACCATGACCACCCATTATGTAATACCAGTTGATATTCAGAATGGTAATTGTGAAATATATTTTCATATGTGGACGTCATGGAAAATGCCCTGATAAGTTCTTGGAAAGTGTTTTTCATTTCTAAATGAGCAAAATTGTAATATTGGTTGATATAGTGGTTGTAAATAATATTTTTTAAAAACACAATCATGTGGACCTGCTTTATTATGAACACAATTATTGATCAGGATCACATGGATACCTGGATGTACATACAGGCATATAGGGGCATCGCTTTGCCTTTCTTACCAGCGTATGACCTGAACTGTCATTTTGTGGTGGTACAGTCCACCATTAGGATGTCTGATAGGGAGTTTATCCCATCACTCACAAACACACACATCTGGGAATGGAAAACCCAGTAATGTACACAGTAAAGAGCATTTTGATTGGTTAGATTGGCTCATTATTATTAATTCTTATTAATATTTGAAATATCAGCAGGGAAAAGGAAAAGGGAATGATTGTAGGTGCACTGTTCAAATGTGAATTTTGAGAGTTATTAGGGGGAATTGCAATAATATTTTACATTTAAATTAATAATAAATGATGTGCATTCAAAGCGGGTTTGGATTTAGAAACACCTAGTGTGAATAGTTGACAGCGGTGGGGAATGGATGCAGACGTCTGAACCTGAAGCTCCCTCAGAGAATGTTATTACAACTAATGCTTATGGATACACTGCCTGATGCTTGAGTTCTATGAAGATTTTGTGAGACTTAAAACACTTTAAAAAACGATTCATGGTGGAGGGATACATGCCGCAGGGTGTTTTTTGGCAAAATAGTCCCTCAAGAAAAGAATTTCTTTTCCAACTATCTTGCCTTGATCGGCATTCCATATTAGACGTGTGGATGTTCACCGGATGGCTTGGATGGTCAGTAAAAAGGCTATGTTTGACAAATTTCCCCCCAAAGCCCACTCTGAATGACTTAATCTAATCTAAATTCTGAACGTTTGGTGAAATTCCCCTTTCAATAATCTCTAATAGGCTTGTTTATGTGGTTTCAAACGCTGTATGACTCACTGTTATCTATAAACAGGGACTATAGTACATAAAAACACTGTTAGTGGTCCTGAGGCCTGGATGTTGTACCTGACCCAGTGTCGTGTGATCATGCTTTGCTCCAGATAAGCCTGCTATCCTGTTAAGGATCAAACGTCCTTCATTAAACCTCTATTTTAATGTAAGGAAGCAGAATAATCTCTGCTAATTTGATGAGAAAGCTTCAGAAAGACTGGTTTGAGGATGTGAAGGGTCTATGGGGTGCAGAGGAACCCCACGAGGGGAGGGATTAGCTCCCCCCAAGCCCACCCTACAGCATGCTTCAAGCTGGTCTGGCCTGGGGTGTACTCTGATCGGCTAAATGTGATTTTGTGGCCCCCATTGTGAGGTGGCTTTGGGGGGACGGCGTGGCAGGCAGTTGGCCTTGTGAACTGCGGCCTTCAAACAAGGCCGGGTCACATGGGACACTACACGGAGGAGCCCCTTTGATCCAGTGGTGGCCCTGAGCTCAGCTGGTGATTGTGCCTCACTTGTGACAGCACTTAAGTCAGTCTGTTGTTGCTTTGGGGGGATTTTTACCCGTTTTCTTCCCAATTTAGTAGTTCTAATTCCCCCACTAGCTAGGACTACCCCTATCACACTGCCAGGGCTGGAGGATGAAGGCCACCATGTGCTTCCTCCAGCTCACATGAAGCTTCAAAGAACATGCTTCAGTCTTAAAGGGAGGACTATAAGAAGATAGCCTGGCATTTTCCAGCTTGTGGTTTACTGCAGTGGACAAGTGTCTCTTCATCCCAAACACGGATTGGGATGACTTTCTCTGGCTCCGTTCATGCCCACCATGGATCATATATCAGTGGACTGATTGACTGACATGGACCTATCTTCTCACAAACATCACATAAATAGGATTTTTTCCATGTTAATCCACATTAGAATGTAGTAACAAAGGTCCATTTTATTTTTGCCCTGTAGATGTTACATTGACGACACGACATATCAAATTTCATAAACAACACACAGACTGAGAGACAAAGAGCCTGACAGACAGATAGACAGATAGATAGATCAACGTTGAAAAAAGCTCAAACTTGAAGCACCAGCTGCAAGAGCCCATGAATTCTCGTCCATACAGATCTGTACCGTGTGAGTCTTCAGTGGTCTGTGTTGGTCTGATACTCCCTGTACTGGGCTGAGTGATGTACTTCCGAGAAGGGTTTCTGCTTCCTACAGTTGTAGTGGTTTCACTGCATCCAACACAGTGCTTCAGTTCCCTTTAAGCCCTGTCGGTTGGTTTGTGTGGGATCTTGTGCCGGATTTTCACTTGCTGGACCTGAAATACCCACCTCTGGAGTGGTGTCAAGGCTGTTGTGCTCTTTGAGACTGATGTCTTACGTACTGGTAGTGTATATGTAGCCTGCATTGATTAAGCACTGGTTTATACTGGCTCCCATTGTTGTAGAAACATCGTATGTGTGACTCTGAGGTCTGGGAACTTTCAACCTGCCTCTCTGGATCTCTTAAGTGCCCACCAGTGATCGTTCGCAGTGCTGGTGGTGTAAAGCAAAGGTCAGAAGGTTAACAGAGCAGTTACAGGCCGATCCTACTCACCGTTCGTTTAGCAGAGAGTGAGAGGGAGTCAGTGAGTCAGTGAGTCAGAGAGCCAGTGAGTCATTCATTCATTGAGATTCAGTAAAGGTGTTTCATCTACTGTGGCTTGCCGGGTGAGCAAGCACTGTGTTCCATCGGAAGGTGCAAGTCAGTCAGGTGTTTGGGCTGTTGTGCAGCAGGCTGGTAGATTGTATCAGGCCTCTGCAGTGACTCATGCTCCCCTGGGGCGGAAGCGATTTGGGAATAGGTGCATGGTGTTCCCATTTTCACAGTGTTTATGGATGCAATGTCTCGCTTATCGCACACATACACGACTTCTCGGAACTTGAGTGAGTGGGCGGGGCGGACACAATCATTTGTGACATCACAACAGCAGCCGATCCCGATAAACGGACTGGTTTTAGGGGTTGTTGGTTTTTCTGTCTCTATACACTTTGGATAATTACGATAATGACCGTAGTGAGGCCCGTTCTGTTTTCTGCGATATGGGCCCTTTAACTCCGCTGGGAGCTGGACAGCTGAAGTGTCCTGTTGTTTAGGTCTCACGCTCCTTTTGAAGGTTTGGTTGCATTCTTGGCCCGGGCTCCTCGGCTCCTCTGTGCAAAGTCGCTGTAAACATTCTCAGGCTGTTTTTACAGATTTCATATGAACCATGCGGTGCTTATGAGTAAGTCAGCTTTGCGGTGGGGGTGTGGGTGGGGGTGTGGACGGTGCTGTAAGGGGGAGGGGTGGGGGTATAGAACATTAGTGTAATTGTCTCTTTCTTCATTTCTAAGACCCGGGCCCCCCTCTTTCCTCCCTATCAGAAACTGAAGAGCATGCAGGGAGATTAGGCAGTGGGGGGCAGGGTGAGGGGTGGGTTGCAGCAAGGGGCATACGACTGTGGAATTTCGACATACAGGCCCAGATGAGGAGGGAAAAAGAGGGAAAATGGAGTCTTCTTAGCATCATGTGGCCAAAAGTTTGTGGTCCAATATTTCCTCTAAAAATACTGTTTGTCCTTTTCTGCTTCAGTAACAACATCTACCCTTTTAAGGCATGGTCCCAGCACTCCCAGCACCCCCATGCCCTTCATATTCTGTGGATTACCTGCTCCCAGCACACCTGATTCCATAAATTAGCTCATCAACAAGCCCTCTCAGAGTGGCAGGGGTATGTTAAAGCAGGGAACCCACTAAAATGTGCAGGAGACGGATGTGCCAGAACCAAGTTTGGGAAACACTGTGTTACGGCGTTCCGTACTGTGGGTATTTCAGTAGATGGGCCAGCAGGTGCAGGTGTAGAACATCCTTAGGATACGGGGATTCAGACCAAACCTCTTAAGGTAGATGAGGTTGTGTGTTTTTCACCTAAGAGATGTAAAAACCAAGGACTTGAAGACACAGATACTACGCCGTGGTCTGTCTCATCTCCAGATCTATCCCTGATTGAAAATGTGTGGGATGCTATTGGACGTTCTATCAACACTCCACCCCTACAACACCATCTGCAGAACTGAGTGAGAACATTCAAGCTGCTTGGGATGGATCATCACAGGACACCATTAGAAACCTCCACACCTCCATGCAGAGACGTCTGGCATGTTGCGTTAAACCCGACGCCGAACTTAGAGACACCACTTCTGCATGAGTAGATCAATAAATACTGATCAGATCAGACTACAGTTATCATCAGTTATTGATCCTGATCACCATCATCGTCCTTCCCAACAGAGCTTCAATCCCACACGTCCTTCTGGGGGAACTATTGAGCATTTTATGATGATAAATGTATTTTTAAGTGCATTCACTGCATGTATGATCTTTTGCTGTGTTTAGTTCAAGTTTAAGGAACTCTTCAAAGGGAAGTAAGGAGGGAGGATATTATCTTGGCCAAACATTTACTCACCTGGTACACATTCCAGAGCACTATCATTTACAGAACCAGGCAGAAGAATGTTAACAGCAGTCACGAGAACTGACCGTGGCCAGAATTACGGGAGCATAGTCTACTTCTGTGTGAGGAAAGCTTCCTGCCCCATGTTTGCTGGCGATTAGATAAGCCTTTGTAATCAAGATGGCAAATATGGTCAAGAGATTAACCTACATTCTGTGGGACCCTCAGAAGACCCCCAACCCCCAGCACACCCTCTCGGATTTAGGATTTGAAACCAAGATGGCAAATTTTGTCCTGTAGATTAGATTAAGGGCGTCCCTCTGTGCATCACCCCCAACACGGGATTATAATGGTCTAGAAAAGTCCAGGTTTAACGTGCCACCCCCTCTGTATCCCCACAGCGGAGGCTAATCTCCTCCAGCCTCTCGCACGAACATCCACTTTAAGTAAACAAGGGAGCTGAAGGACCTGTACTTACTTTTATCTGTGCTTGTTGTGGTCCTGGTATCTTCTCAAAGTAGAAACCTGAACTGCATATTTGTGTGAACCCATATTCGGTTGACGGCTACTTTTGGAATGAAGGAACAGATGGCATCTTCAAATCTGCAGCTTAACTCTTAGATCCCGAGATCTGCACTTTGCAGGCAGTTCTGTACTGTTTTCTAGGAATGGTGGTTCACCATCGTGTGGTGAATGATCAAATTCACTGGTTTCCAGCTGAATTAAATCCCAGTTTAAATGGTAAAGCAGCTTCCAGTGCATGTTAACTGCTCTGTCCACGTGAACATGATCAATCTGCAGAGGGGGCGGGGCTGATGCTCAACCTGCATACAGACTCTGACTGATCAGAGAGAGGGGGCGGGGCTGATGCTCAACCTGCATACAGACTCCGACTGATCAGAGAGAGCGGGCGGGGCTGATGCTCAACCTGCATACAGACTCTGACTGATCAGAGAGAGGGGGCGGGGCTGATGACATCACTGACCAAGATATTGGGTTATAGAGGAAAATGAATAATACATTAATAAAAATACATAACAATGTATTTAAATAAAATAATTGTAAAGGACATTTTTCATAGTAAAAGTCCTGAGAAGGAATAATACAGACATACATAAATAACAAAAATATTAAAGGTTGTTTTTATCAAGAGTTTATTATAATAAATATTCTTGTCAAACTAATCATTACAAAAAACTTCATATTAACTGCATTTTTAGCTCCAAAGCACTTACCAACAAGATTTTTGAGATGTGAAGTAAATATTTGGTCAAAACATTGTCAAATTCATAAAAAAGAACATCTAAATTCAGAAAGATAAACACGATGGGGGGAACTGTAGGGTACCACCCCTTTAAATGTTCCCTGTGGGCTGGAATTGGGTTTTGGAAGACGTAGGAAAGGCCTGCGGTTTGTTGTGGTCAAAACAATTTCCTCTGGATATCAGTTTCACCTCATTTTGCACGTGTGACTGTCCTGTGTGTTTTTTCCAAAGCTCCCACAGAGAGTGTATGGAGGCGGTGACCGAGGTGCCGGACGCTGTATTTGTGGCCGTAAAATCCTTTCATCCACAGTGACCCGACAGTCCTGGTTGTGACATGTTGAGCGTTTTTCCCGCCAGCTTGTCCGGCCATTCCTGAGGCATTACTGACCCGCCGTTCCCACTGTTTTCCATGCATGACTGAGCGGAGTCCAGCTCACTGAGCAGGGAATGCCGCAAAGTCCTGTTGTCTCTCGTTTCGCTGGATCCCAGCACTTGATTAAGGAGTTACTGTGTGAAAGTGATGGTTTTCAGGAATAGGCTTATTTGTCTTCATAAACAGCATTTCTTCCGTGTGGTCTGTATCAGTGCTGTCACACCAACACTTTTTTCAGACACAGCAGAGCTGCTGGAGTGTTTAAACCCCTCAGTGACACTGCTGGACTGAAAAAAGTCCACCAACCAGCTGACAGCGTCCTGTGAGCAGCGTCCTGTGAGCAGCGTCCTGTGAGCACTGATGAAGGACTAGAGGACGACCAATGAATGCATTCAGCTACTTTACTCTGCACCAATTGCTGACATTGATGTGAAAATGCACACAACTTGTCTAGTCCCTGTAGAGAAGTACTGCCAAAGGAATAGGACTCCCTGGAGCAGATAAATAATCAGGACCCTATTGGCACCATGTCTAACGCCAGGCGTGGGCTATAGGGGTATAAAGCCCCCCAGCATTGAGCTGTGGAGCAGTGGAGCTGTGTTCTTTAGAACGATGGAGCTCCGTTGAGTACTACTGGGATGAGTTGGAGAGTTGGGGATTGGCCAGTGAGCTTCCAATATCCTGATCTCACTAATTCTAGCTCGTCATTGATTTCAATCAAATCTTCACAGCAATGCGGCAGAATTCATTAAGAAGTCTTCCCTGGAGAGTAGAGACATTTACTCCAACAGCAGGACAAGCTCTCAGGATAGAAAAGCATTGACCGATAGAACAGGACCTCTGGAAGTGTATGAACATGGAGTGGAGCTGTGGTTTCTGGAGTGATGTTCTCTGGAGCTCCATCCATCACCTTTGGATGAGTTGAAGTGGTAACACTAATCCTGTAGCATCAGTACCTGACCTCACCGATGCTCTCACGATGCTGAATGCAGTAAAATTCTCCTCACAGCAATGTTCCAATATCTGTATAATGCCTTCTCAGAAGAGCAGCAGTTGGTCCTGAAGCAAAGAGAAGGACGAACTCCAAATGAATACCCTTGATGAAGGGTAGAAATGCTGTCAACACATGTCTGGAATGTTCTACTGGTGATTATCTGGGACCACAACTATGCCACCTTTTCTCCTCCTCAGTCCACTCTCTGTGTGTCTGTTTGTCTCTGGACATTAGAAAGCTGTTTTCCAGATTTATTGTCCTATAAATGTTCGGTGCCGTGAGGCCCCAGTGAAGACAGCCCTGCTGTTTGCGAATGCCCTCCAGAGACAAAGGAGAGGGTCTGTCCTTCAGGTTGAGCAGAGCAGCTTTTCTCGTGCCGCTGAAAGCTCCCGCCTGTTCAAACAGGGTTTCTCGTCACCACCCCACAGGGGCTGGGGGGCTCCCTAATGGCCCTGCTGCTGAGAGAGGCTGGTTGGCCCCTAGGCCTAGTGGGTAGAGCCTCAGGCCCATTGTGTCTCTCCTGCCCCGGGATTCATACCCTGAGCTTCGGCAATAGCCCCTAAAGCTCCCCCGTGGGTCAGCCCGGGTGCAGCATAGTCGTGGTAATTAGGTGTTCTTTTGGCCTGAGCTGAATGGTGGGGTTACCTATTGTAGTTAGCGGTGTAATGCAAGGGTGGGTCCAGTACATCTGAAGATGGGGATTTAAATGCACAGTGTTATAAATGATGATAATTATTGCTGTGAAATATGCTTGTAGCCACTGTTTCTCTCAGAGGGAACTTGTGTAAACACAATAAAATTAAGGTTATTAATTAATAACACGAGTGAAAGTAATTAATGCCTTCTTATGAAGTAAAATGAGTCCATAATACAGTTGTATTCATTTTATTGTATTTATTATTATTATTATTATTATTATTATTATTATTATAATCCTGTAATATTAAGATACTACTACTACTAATAATAATAATTTATTTTTTAAATTAGTTTCAAATAAGACAAATATTGATAAACTATATAAATTAATTATTTAAGTTAATTTACAGACCTGATAGTAATGAATTGTGAATTTCAGTGAGGACAGATTTGTAGCTAATCAATAAAAAGTAAATAAATTATCATTATTTCAATTAGTACTAAAATATTAATAATAGTAATATTATTATTCACAATCATATTTGCAGCTAAGACTATTTAAATGAATATTGATTGGCTACAAAAAACACATTGTTTAATTATTTGACAGCTCTAACAATAATGTGAATATTTTTTTAAA
>CM067507.1:36426106-36458606 GCA_034509495.1 Acestrorhynchus altus
GATTACACTTAAACTCCTCTTTCTGCTGATCCCTTTAGGGGTCCCCACAGCAGATCATCTGCCTCCATCTTGCCCTATCCCCTGCCTCCTCTACTGTTCTCCATGTCCACCTTCACTTCATCCATAAACCTTCTCTGAGGAATTCCTCCTCTTCTTCTGCCCGGCAGCTCCATCTCCAACATTATTTATCCAATATGTCCACTATTCCTCCTCAACACATGTTCAAACCATCTCAACCTGGCCTCTCTGGCTTTATCTCCAAACTGCTCCACCTTCACTGTCCCTCTGATCTGCTCATTTCTAATCTTGTCCATCCTCATCATTCCCAGCGAAAACCTCAGTATCATGTGACTGCAGATATATATATGTGTGTTTGTATGTTTATTAGGGTGAGACGTTTACTGGTATTGGAGTGAACATAATAGACAAGAGTGTTGTTGCTACTCTGATGAGTGCATCTCTCTCTTTACGTCTCTCTGGCATCTCTCTCTCTCTGGGTGAATCTCACTGTATTGAAGTGTCACTCGTCCGCAGGTTGGTAATGCTATAGCTGCTGTTGTCACTGAGCTTGTTTTCAGGCCCCACAACACATTCACTCTCTTTGACACCAAGCTCTGCTGATTGGAGGTGAATGTGAACGGTCTGGGCTTTGTCCGGCTGCTGTTAGCCATGGTTTCCGGCATGTTGTGTGTGTGTGTCCTGTGGGATAGAGTGGAGGAATCCTCTTTCACTCCTGCAGATTAGCATCTCTCATACAGAGCAGTTCCTCTGCTGGCTGATCTACAAGAATGTGGGCAGAAATGAAAACTTTCAACAACTTTCAAAAGAGTACCATCCTTCAGCGGTTCAGCTCCTCCCACAATGACTGTATAGATCATATATATCATATATAGTGTCAGAGGATCAGCTCCTCCCCATTGACTGTATAGATCAATAACATTATAGATCATATATATTATATGTACAGGCTGCATTAGAACTGCTTGCTCCACCTTCTCTTGGTCAGTGTGAGAGTTTGTTATTGCCTCTGTTGAAAATCTGATTGGTCACTCAGACAGCAGTGTTGTCCTGACCCTGAGCGTGAGTCCAGATTGATTCATTTCGGCCCTGTTTTGACAGTTGGCCTTGAGCTGGTCATGTGACATCCCTGTGTAAACCTGGTTTTCATGGTGACGGGCCTCCTCTTCCACAGTGTAATATTAACAAGCACGGTGACCATTCATGGTGAGCTGGACAGTCTGCATGCAGTCTGGGAGAGGATCTTTCAGTAAAATATTCGGACGCAGCTGCCCAGTTCGCTCCAGTAACCTGACCTTAGCAGAGCCTCACTGAGCTCCACACTAAAACCATACACCAAACAACCATAACATTATGACCACCTCCTTGTTTCAGGTCCCCATTGTCACCTGCTCTTCTCAATGTATGAATCCTGTTGCACACCCTGCAGGTATGTGTGGCACATCTGCAGGAGCCTGAAGTTATGGCCATCTTTAACATGCGAGGTGACCGTTTTTTAACCGTGAGGTGTACGGTTCAAGTTTTGGCCACGCCTACTTGCAGGTGGGACCTGTGTGCACCTTTAATGATGGATGCAGCGGTCGACCATTTTAACAGCGAAACTAACACCAACAGCGTACAACGTCCATGTAGGTTAGTTTCATTCTCTGCTGTATGGAGTTCAGAGTTAACTCTTGTCAGATCATGTACGTTTCCACATCTTGCCACCAGAGGGCCAGCACCCTGCTCTTGACCACAAATGCAGTGTCCACAGCTCTCTGTATAAAGACACACACACTTGTAATACAATCCCTTGAACAATCAGTGTTGTGGGCAGTCGGTCTCACATGATTCACTCTGTCCTGAAGGAAGGAAGCTCTAGGCCATCACGTAGGTCTTCACCAGTCCTCAACCTGCAGGACCTTTTTTACCTTCTCTGCCATTTTTGATTTTAGACATACGCACGTCATTTTGTTGTTTCATCTATAAACCACTTTGCTGTCACTTTATAGAATATAGCTATTGGTATCTATAATCAGTGCAGTGCACACTACCAGACCACCACCATGTCAGTGTCACTGCAGTGTTGAGAATGACCCACCACCCACATAACACCTGGTTTTGCTCTGGGAAGGGACCCCTGACTAGACGAGCAGCATCGTTGCTGAGACAATTCACTGACCTGTAAAAGGAGAGAGAAAGCTTATCAGTCTTGCTTGGAGTCAAATCAGCCTGCATGATGGCTCTTCATAGGTATGGAGACAGTACAGAGGGTTCTGGACTGTGGTTCCTCCTGGTTAAACTTTGTGCTGATGCTGACATACCTCACCCTCCCTGCCCTCCACACATGCTCCTCCTGTGGAAATAAACCATGTTTTCTTGAACATGGGCCAGGGTGGGAATTTTCCCCTCTCTTTCACCCCCCTTTCTCATCCCTTTTGGTCTTGTTGGCTTTATTACAGAAGGCCAAGGGCACTCTGATGTGCTGGGATGGAAGTGTTGAGCTTCAGAAGTAGCAGCGCTTCCTGTGCTGGTGATGTGCAATCTCTCAGGACTGACCAGTGAAGAATGCGGTTTTCACAACCAAAATGGGATTGTTTACGGAAATGCAGATATCACAGTGGTGGTCAGGGGCATTGCTATGGGGGTACAGACCAATGACTGCAGAAAACATGAAAATAGCAGGGTTATGTTTAGGAAAGTAGAGATTGATAGCTTAGGATTGTGTGGCTGGTGTGGTTCAACAGATAACACCACCAGTGAGTCACACTATGTGGGAGACTGGGGTTCAATTCCCAGTCTGGGCAACTATGCTGTACTACACCACTGAAAGTTCTTGGGCAAAACTCTTATCACTAGTATGTTCCACCTCTGTAATGTGAGTAACCTTGTAAGTCGCTCTGGAGTCGGGTCACAAATTTGAGAACAAGGAAGTCAATTTTCATGCCTGACATTAGACATGGTGCCATTAGGTTCACGTTTGTCTTCTAGATAGAGTCCTATTCCATTGGCAGTGCTTCTCTACAGTGCCTAGACAAGGTGTGTGCATTTGCACATCTTTGTCAGCAATGGGGGCAACTTAAAGGAGTTGAATGCATTCATTAGAAGGGGTGTCCACAAATATTTGGACATATAGTGTAAGTTAACATACATATATAAACATTGTTAGTCATTTTACATTCACATGGTCATTACAGTGATTAAGCCCTGAAGAATAAGGTTTAATTTTCCCAAAATGCATAAAAATATTTTTATTTTTGTAACTTTTAAACTGAAATGGATCGTAAACCAGGCAAACATGACCTCTATTAGAGAGCTGTGAGGAAACATCCACCACTAACCCAAAGGAAGAGCAAGTCTCATCTCACATTCATACTCTGTGGACTGAGAGATGGAAACTTTGAGAAGTTCCTGCTTCAGGACCTGGATAACGTCTTATAATTGACTGAACCATGAATTCTGTTCTCTATCAGAAATGAAAGCTCAAGTGCAATTGGGTTATGCAGCAAGACAATGGTCTAAAGCACAACAGCAAGCTCACTCTGAAGGTCTCAAAGCAGTGCAGGCCAGGGTTTATGATTCCATGATTTGAAGAAGGTTGATCGAAACTGGTATCCCTGGAAAATCGACTGCAAAGCAAGAGACTCCTCTTACGTTTGCCAGAAACCTTGTGATGACCTTTGGGATGTGCTCTGGACGATGAGTCAAATGTAAAACATTCTACAAGACTGGGATCCCTCTGATTCCACTGATGTCCAGCCTTCCATTCGATGACTCATGGATTATGGTCGTAAATTCATACTTTACACTTTAAGTGTCTTCTGTGAGATAACATCTTCTTCACCCTCTCAACCCACCACGGACACCAAATTCGTTGAGATCCATCAGTCTCTGTTTGGACAGCTCGTTTCCTGCGCCTAACAGATGGATCGATTAACAGGCCGACCACTTGCACGTTTTCCCAGAAAGCAGAGAGTCGTGGAGAAAGAAAAAAGGAAAACGATGCCATTTTTGCATGATGATGTAATTTCCACGTTTGGACTGTGAGTGAGTGGTTGGAGCGGGCTTCCATTGTGTTCTTCTGAGCTTCAGGATGTCCTGTTGGGGGCAGGGGGGGAGGGGGGAGGTGGTTATTGGAAAGGGGACGTGACCACCAACCATAGCTTCGTAAGCGAAGCTTCAGAGACAACCTGATTTGTGCACCCGCCAACGTTTCATGACTTTGTTAATGGTTCCTCAAAGATCTAGAAGCTCTGCCAGCTGTTTGAATTGGGATCCTCCAGCTCTGTCAGTGTTGTGACCAATCGAATAGGACTGAAGATGCTTCGTAGACTTAAAGAGAGGTCAAGAATCCAGGAATCTTGAGTGTAGTCTGTTTCTGAGAGGTATCTGGACTGCTGAGGAACCACTTTATACATCAGTGAAGTATTCAGGGTTGTTGACCTGGATGGGAAGTGTTGCAGTGGGTAAGTAGTGGGGATTTTGAGGGTTCTTGAGGAAGTTCTAACCAGGCCTGCAGTAATGTTCAGAGATAGAGTCTCTTATTTCCGGTTCCAAGAAAGTTGTGCATGTGTTCAACCTCAGCAATACGCTGACCACTGTAGCAGGTTGACACTTGAGCTCAAATGACGTTGTACCTTTGTGTATTGTAGAAAAACAGGGTGAAAACTGAGTGTAAATAATGAATTATATGACTCCCGTAAGGACTGCAGACCTCTGGAGGTTACACCATCATGTATCCTCAGAGATATATGCTCATGTGGGACTTGATGGGTTGCCCAACTGGGATCCAGGAAGCTTTAACCACAGGTTCCAAGTTGTCAGTAGTCCCTTAACTTCCAGCAAGAACCAAATCTAGGACTGGAAATTTGATTCAGGGTCCAGATTTGAAGAGTTCTGCCAGCCAGCATGCTTAGGTGGTGCCTAGGTCTTTTATAGAAGAGCTTTGGGTCTTAAGGAACCATCTTTGTGAGTTGTGAGTGTGAAGAACCATTTAATGGTCTAAAGAACCTTCACGTCACATCATTGATATAAAGGTTCTTTGCTTATTCAAAGCTATTATTCGCTCCCATTCATCTCCATTAAAATGTGGTTCTGTAATGGACCAAACGTGGTTCTCCTATGGAATTGAAGAACCATTTGAAGGAACCTTTATTTTTTGGAGGCTAAAGTAAAGCTCGTGGATGGCTTTACTCAGAGGTAGGTCGAGGTAGGTTGAACTCTACTATATGTAAATAAAGGTGAAGGCCTTTTTGCTGAGGCCGTCTTTCAACCTCCAGAATATCCCTGGAAGCCTCCGGAACATCAGCGATGCTGCTGGAATGCCGATGGCGTCAGTGGTTTGGCGGGTCCTGCCGCTCTCTCCTGGTTTATTTTTTCTGCGCTGAGTTTGACAGGAAGTTTATTGTGGGCGCTGATTATAGCTTATTTGCGCTCGTGTTTTCGTCGCTCTCCGTCTCCACTGTCACAGTGTTTAGACCCAGCACAGGAAACAGTGTGAGAGATTGCAGACCCAGTTATGCACTTACCGTGTTTTAAAGTGCATTTGCACTGTATGTCCAAAAGTGTGCGGACACCCCTGCTAACGAATGCATTCAGCTACTTTAAGCTGCACCCATTGCTGACACGGATGTGCAAATGCACACACAGCTTGTCTAGTCAGGTAGATTACTAATAGAACAGGACATGCACTGGCATTTAGATCTTTATAACTGATCTCATTTGGTTATTTTATATCTGAAATAGGCAAAAAAATAATAATTCCACTTGTAAGGTCGGTGGAAGGTTCTAGGTATGAGGAAGGTTCAGGGTTCAGTTCACTCTGATAGCTTCAGAACATTTAAGGATTCCAGCAGTCGGTTTGTGCGATTCCCCTGTTTTGGATCCCTCTCTCCCCATCATTCAGGCCGATGCTCTTCACAATGATCTCATTGTTTATTGTCTTTAGTTTCAAAGTGTGTGAAACTACCTCCACCATGTTTGGATGCTGTACTTTACTCTGGCTGGCTTTCACTGTCATTTGTTGATCTGCTTCAAAACAGTGCTTTATTACGGTGCCATGAGGATCTCAGTTACAGTAAGAGTGTGTGAAACTACACTCTAGGAGTGAATCATAGGAGTGAGTTCTGTGAGTCCACACACAGCAAAAACACACACTGCTGTGGTACAGGAACAGGATTGATCTTCATGCACTTCATTCATAGTTGAAACTGTTTATTGCTTTGCCCTGAACCTACACTGTAACACGACACTAATACCAGGTTTAAGTGTGTGTGTGTGTGTGTGTGTGTGTGTTTCCATAGTGTCATTTGTATAAGGTTTTTGTATCTCATTTTGGTTCCATGCTTCAGTTCCTAACCTCCCTTCTCCTTCTGACAGGTGTGAACTACAAGGAAGTGAATGAGGACAACAAGCAGGAGCTGTTTGCAGAAATCTACTCATCTATAGATACGCTGGCCTTCACCTTCGGCAATGTGTGAGTTGATGTTCTAAAGAGACAGAGGCTTCTGATCTGTGGGAAGTTCTGTTTGAGGTATTGTTTGTTCAGACTGTTTGGTAGCGTCCTCCAGTGACTCATTAATGTAAGGGGGGGAGAGGTGAGATAACGGCAGCTGCAGAACAGAGATTTCTCACTGACTCAGCTGTGTGTGTGTGTGTGTGTGTGTGTGTGTGTGTGTGTGTGTGTGTGTGTGTGTGTGTGTGTGTGTGTGTGTGTGTTCAAACCTGAAAGAATGAAACTGATCCCAACCCATCATGCAGTGAGCTCTGTGTTTCTGCGGTCAGGCAATGCCCCTGGTCAATTTAGATTTAGGTGTGTTATTATAAATATGCTGTGATGGACCAGCAACCTGTCCAGAGGTTGTTCCAGCTTTGCACCTAATGATTCCAGGTGGGCTCTGGAGCCACCACAAACAGAATGCTAGTTGTTATTATTATTATTATTATTATTATTATTATTGTCATTATTATTATTATTATTATTATTATTGTATGGATTATTATTATTATTGTGTGTGTTATTTTTATTAATCATTATTATTATTATTATTATTGTCGTTATTATTGTTGTTGTTATTGTTGTTGTTATTATATTATTATTATTATTATTATTATTATTATTATTATTATTATTATTATTATTATTATTGTGTAAAAATATTGCAAGCAGCCTTGACCGAGATTACAGCCTCCACTAACCGGTTTACACATCTGGATTTGGAGATTTTCTGCAATTTTTCTCTACAGATCCTCTCAAGCTCTGTCAGGTTAGGGATGGTTGGTCAACATCTCGTATCTCCAGAGATGCTTCGGTTGTAATAAAGTGTGGTTTTGTGGCTGAATCAGGGCGATCTGCAGGTAGTCCCTCAATAACGCGCCTGTGTTATCTTGGTGGTGTGCTTAAGTTCATGCTCTTGTTGGACTGTGAAGCTCAGCCCAGGTGCAGCGCGCTCATGTACTTTGCTCATTCAGCTCCCTCATCCCTGACCAGTCTCCCTGTCCCAGCCACTGAAAAATACCCCACAGCATGACGCTGCGTCCACCATGCTTCACTGCAGGGATGGTATTGGCTAGGTGCAGAGCTTTTCCTGGTTTCCTCCAGATGTGATCTTTAGAATTGAGGTCAAAAAGTTACGTTCTCATTTAATCAGACAAGAGAATCTTTGAGAGTCCAGCAGTAATGGTTGCCCTTCTGGACATATCACCCTTCTGCAAACAGGATTTATCCTGAGTGACCATTGAGCTCAGCTGGAGTGACCGTTGAGTTCTTGGTGACCTCTCTTACCAAGGCCCTTCTCCCCTGATTACATGGTTTGGTCTGGTTGTTCAAAACCTTCCCTTTCAGAATGATGGAGGTCACTGAGAGCACTTGGTGAACTTTTAGTGCAGCAAGATGTTGTAGCCATCTCCAGATCTGTGCCTCCACTCTGTCCTGTCTCCGAGCTCTTCAGGTAGTTCTGTCCTCCTCATGGCTGGGTTTGTGCTGCTTTTGTCTTGTATACTGCTGAGAGACCTTGTGTGAACCAGTTATCTGTCTTTCCATGTAAGTCAACTAAATACAGTTGGACTCCAGTCAAGCTATTGAAACATCTCAAAAGATAATCCAGAAATGGATGAATGGAGTCATCATAACAAAGCATCACAAGAAACGCAGACATTTTTCCATTACCCTTCCCCAGATCTGTTATTAATGATGCACTGAATTGACCTCCACGGTTCCCTGAATTTAGAACGCTTGTAGATTTGATTCTACTGGCTTTCAATATGTACACTTGGTGACACCCTCAAGCTTGATTTGCTAAACTGGTTTGAGACCATGTCAACAAATGTCCTGTAATTGTATGAAAACAAGGCTTTGTGTGTGTGTGTGTGTGTGTGTGTGTGTGTGTGTGTGTGTGTGTGTGTGTGTGTGTGTGTGTGTGTGTGTGTGTGTGTGTTTATCTGATGACACCTACTGTCCAGTGTAGTTTAGCTGTGTGTTGGAACTGTGTGTGTGAGTGAGTGTTGGTGACTCATAAGCCAGCCAGATAACATGAATGTGTTTTGTATGGGCGTTTTTTTTTATGTTCCTCTTCTGTGTGTGTGTTTGTGTGTGTGTGTGTGTGTGTGTGTGTGTGTGTCTGGCAGAGTGTCTGACTTCCCTTATGGGCGATGTAGAGAGCGGATCCTCATCAGGGCTTGCCCAGACCCGCAGGAGCAGGGTAAGACATCCTGATCTCTTATCCACCGCAGGGCTTTAGAACAGACTACACCAACAGTGGCATCTTGTGGGAGAAAGTTCTGTCGCACAAAGGAGTTCCAAGTGTGACCTGCCAGACCACTGGAACCAGTTTCATGAACCTCTGGTGATATTGTCCCAGAAATAATTGCAATAAATGTTCTTCTCATTTTAAAACATTTTATGTCCAAGATATATTGATAGATTTAATGTATTTATAAACACAGATCAACCATAACATACCACACAGGTTCTCTTTGTGGTTTCTATATTTGCAGACTGTAGTTCATCTGTTTCTCTGCAGACTTTGTTCTCACTCCTTTCACCCTGATCTTCAATGATCAGGACCCCCTGAGACCACCACAGAGCAGCTATTCACGTGCTGTTTGAGTGGATCCAGACACAGCAGAGCTGCTGGAGTGTTTAAACACTGCCCAGTGATGTCCACTCACTGTCCCACTCTATTAGACACTCCTACCTAGTTGCTCCACCTTGCAGATGTAAAGTCGGAGACAGAAGCTCATCTTTTTCTGCACAGGTTTGTGTTGAGTCGTCTCTCTAGTCCTTCATCAGTGCTCTGGGGCGCTGCTCACAAGGCCGCTGTCGGCTGGAGCGTTTCTGGTTGGTGGACTGTTCTCGGTCCCAGCAGTGACACTGAGGGGTTTAAACACTCCAGCAGCACATGTGGCTGGAGCGGTGGGCAGACCTACCACTGCACCCAGGGGGCAGCTTGGGATTTAAGTGTCTTGCTCAGGGCACGTCAATCAGCCCTGCCAGTTCCAGGAGTCCAACCAGCAACCTTCTTCCAGTCACAAGGCTGGTTCCAACAACAGAGCCCACGTCTGTGGTGGTCCTGTGGTGGTTCTGTGGTGGTCCTGACCATTGAAGAACAGATTTTCTGTTAGACTTCTTATATTAGTCTGATAGCTGATATGGGAGCAGACCCTAGTCTGGGCAGAGTTGTTGTCCACCACCAGCCTTTCTGTTCTCCCTCCTTCTGTCTTATCCACTTTATCTCTCTCATCCCTCAGTCGTCGAGAACCTGTCCGATTGGAGTCTGAGGATGTGCTTTGTGTGAAAGATGACCTCAGAGTAAGCAGTGGTTGCTGGGATGGCACCTTATATCTGATCCGGTTTGGCCAAAATATCAGTTTAGTTAATAATCAGTGAAATGTGTTACAGAGACAGCAGTTGAGTGACTGCTAAATGATTACCTTCAGTGTTACCGTGTGAATAGGACACCACTCAGCCTGCACACCCACTCCACAAAATCTCACACACATATCCTATAACACTCATTTCCAACAGCTCTTTGTTGTAGATCTGTTTTCTTGCTGCTTGGAAGGCGTGTTGCATATTATGTTTGCACTCTTGTCACACTCTGTTAGTTTAAATCTCCTGTCTGGGTGGCCTTACTGTTAAGCCATGCAGCCACCACCACCATCACCCTGTCAGCATACACACACACACACACACACACACACACACACACACACATTTATAAACTAGCAGATTTGCTTAAATTGGATTAAATTATGGGGTATAAGACCCAACTGTGTTTAAAATAACCTTTTTGGGCGTGGCCTAAGGAAGGTTAGAAAAAGTGGGCTTGGGCCTAAGAAGGTCACTCGTTTGATCCTCAGGACTGGCATCCATGGCTGAGGTGTGCTTGAGGTGCCCAACCACTAATTGCTCCCTGGACACTAAGGTCACTACCTAATCTTAATCTTAATTAAGGATTCCTTCCCTCGCAGGTCCGTCAGCACCAGTGCCGGTGGAGGAGCTGGACAGTGTCCTTCTGCAGAGTGACAGTGGGGTGGAGTCAGCTCTCCTCTATGCCAAAGCCTGGTCCAAATACACCAAGGAGCTGCTCAACTGGGTGGACAAACGTCTCAGCATGGGTGAGGAACGTTGTCACATTACAAGTACTACAGGTTAACCAAAGTCGAATATCGATTCCATTAGTGGTTGATCAATACATGATCTTCCATAAAAATTATGACCATTCTCATTCTCATTCTCAACTCATTGACCGACATGATGGTCCACTCACTGTCCATATCAGACAGATCTACTAGTGTCTCCCTTGTAGATGTAAAGTCAGAGACATAAAGCTCGCTCTGTTTCTGCACAGTTTGTGTTGGTCATCCTCTAGTCCTTCATCCCGAGATTGCTCACATGGCTAGCATACGGGACACGGACCACAGGATGCTTTTGGCTACAGCAATGTCCGTGTTTGGTGTTTAAAACTCCAGCCCCAGCACTGCTGTATCTGATCCACTTATGCCATCCCTGAGAATGACCCTCCATCCAAATACACCTGCTCTGTAATTACAGAACTACAAAGTGCTCCTGTGTGGTCAGAGGAGCTGATAGAGTGGACAGTGGATATAGAAACAGGGTGGTCATAATGTTATGGCTGATCGGTGTAAGTTTTGATGATATGTGTCATATGTTGGAAGAGGGCAGTTTATAAGAGCAGTATATATGTTCATGTATATATACATATTCATATGTGCTTATATATTACAGAGCGTCTTTTAGAACGCTGCATTGTGCATGGTTCCGCAGAGCACGGGGGGGTTAATTCTCAGTGATTATCTCTTAGACTGGGTCAACTCTCTTGATTGCAGTCAGCTTTGTGTGGTTTCTATGGTCTCCTAGCATGTCTTTCTCAGTGCATGCTGTGCTCCTTCTCCTGAAAGCGTCGATCTCTCTAACTGCTCTCACATTCCATAACAGTTGCTCTTTTGACAAATCTCGGGAGAGGCACATGCTGTGTACACACAGTGAGGTCAGTGTGTGTGTGCTGGGGAGATAACCATCCTGCCCTGTTTATTTCCACTTTTGCCCCTCCAGCCCAGTCATCATTCATCCATTATGTGCGGATGTTTTGTAACCAACACTTTCACTTCCAGATGTGGAGTGCGCCAAAGCCTGGCAAAAATGGCAGAGATCCGCCAAAGGCTGGCAAGTCTGGCAGGTAACGTTCGCGTTGCTCTGCGTTCTCTACAACGGGGTGTCGTTTAGCAGGGTAGTCAGTGTGCTGTTGGTGAACAGAGTTAAATAGTCAAAGGAACAAAATAAAGAATCACGTTATTTTATTTTGGTAATTTGTCTTATTTGCTTAAATTCACACATAAAAAGTTTTTTTCTCCATTTAGAAACATTGCATTATGTCAGATCTACATGAATGGCAGCATGTGACTGACTGAATAGATCACAGTGAAATATACAAACTGTGTAGATCATACTGGCAGAAATATATACAATGACTGTATAGTCACACTGTAGAAATATATACAATGACTATATAGATCATACAGTAGGGAAATGTATACAATGACCATATAGATCATACAGTAAAGAAGCATATACAATGACTATATAGATCATACAGTAGAAATATAATACAATGACTATAGATCTCATACAGTAGAAATATATATACAATGACTATAGATCATACAGTAGAAATATATACAATGACTATAGATCATACAGTAGAAATATATACAATGACTATAGATCATACAGTAGAAATATATACAATGACTGTATAGATCATACAGTAGAAATATATACAATGACTATATAGATCATAAAGTGAGAAATATATACAATGACTATAGATCATACAGTGAGGAAATATATACAATGACTGTGTATAGATCATAGAGAGTGAAATATATACAATGACTGTATAGACATACAGTAGGAAATATATACAATGACTATATAGATCACACAGTAAGAAATATATACAATGACTGTATAGATCATACAGTACTTAGAAATATATACAATATTTATAGATCATAGAGTAGAAATATATACAATGACTCTATAGATCATACAGTAAAAATATATACAATGACTGTATGGGTCATAGAAGTGAAATATATACAATGACATAGATCATACTGTGAAATATATACAATATTTATATAGATCATGGTGTGAAATATATACAATGACTATATAGATCATACAGTAGAAATATATACAATGACTGTATAGATCATACTGTAAAAATATATACAATGACTGTATAGATCATACAGTGTAAATATCTAATGACTGTATAGAGCATACAATGAGAAATATATATCTAATGACTGTATATATATCATACAGTAGAAATATACAATGACTGTATGGAGCATACGGTAGAAATATATGCAATGACTGAATAGATCATACAGTAGAAATATATACAATGACTATATAAATCATAGTGTAGAAATATATACAATGACTGTATAGATCATACAGTAGAAATATATACAATGACTATAAGACCATACAGTAGAAATATATACAATGACTATATAGACCATACAGTAGAAATATATACAATGACTATATAGACCATACAGTAGAAATATATACAATGACTGTATAGATCATACAGTAGAAATATATACAATGACTATATAGACCATACAGTAGAAATATATACAATGACTATATAGACCATACAGTAGAAATATATACAATGACTGTATAGATCATAGTGTAGAAATATATTCAATGACATCACATACATAGTCAGAGGTTAACCTCTCTCAGTGACTGTATTGATCACACACACACACACACACACACACACACACACACACACACACACACACACACACACATATATATATATATATCATACATCATATATACAGTCAATAGTTCAGTCTCAGTCATACAGCTGATGGGTTCTTGTTACAGTGGAACCTCCTGAGGAGAACTGGATCTTGAGGAGAGTAGTCTGCTGAAGGTGTCGATTGAAAAAGCCATACAAAGGCTCTGTTTGAAGATGTTTGGAGAAGATGGAAGAGTGAACATGGAAGAGTAGTAAAAACATTGTGGTGTGAACTGTAACAGGTCTTTGTTGTTTCCTCCAAACAGGAGCACATGCCATTCCGGGACATCTACACAACTGCCTTCAAGAATGATATAGAGTACAGCCAGGTTCTGCAGCATACAGTCTCCGCCCTGCAGGCCAACAAATTCATGCAGGTATGAAGATCAGGTCACTGAAACCCTTCACTGCTGCTTTTGGTGGATTTGTGGTTCGAGTGCATTGGTCTTTTGGTGGACGATTGAGTCTCTGATAAATTTGTTCTTCTCATTTAAGCCACTCCAGACAAGGAAGAATGAACTGGACAAGCTGAGGAAGGAGGTCAAGGAGCAGTGGCAGAGGGAGCAGAAGAAAATGGTTGGCAGATATATTTGGTCTCGTCACGTTAATGGTCACTTACACTATATGGACATTACTCCTACAGTAGCTTTTATGCAGCCCATTCTAAACCCATTACCACAGATCAACACACACTAACACACCACCACCATGTCAGTGTGACTGCAGTGCTGAGAGTGACCCACCACCCACATAATAGCTGCTCTGTGGTGGTCCTGTGGGGTCCTGATCATTGAAGATCAGGGTGAAAGGAGGAGAATATAGTCTGCAGAGAAACAGATGAACTACAGTCTGGAATTATAGAACCACAAAGAGCTCATACTTCGTCTTTAGTTGTGATGTTTCTACACAGTGCCCATAAGTGACCCACTGAATGTGTGTGTGTGTGTGTGTGTGTGTGTCCAGCATGAGGCTGAGAGTGCTCTGAAGAAAGCTCGTATGCTGAAGGATCAGAGACAGGAGGAGTACGAGAGGGCTCGAAACTCCACCAGCCGTGCAGAAGAGGAACAACTGGGAGCTGGAGGGAAACATCTGGAGAAGAGACGGAGACTAGAGGATGAAGCTCTACAGAAGGTATCGTCTTAAACTCTATAACCTCACGCCTCCAGCCTTTACCCTTCAAACCCTAATCTTAGTACGTAATCTTTAGTTTGTCGCTGAAATGCTGACATATACAGTTTCACTTGGTTGGTGGTAGGACAACACACACACACACACACACACACACACACACACACACACACACACACACACACACACAGAGGCAGTTTTAATTCTTATGCTGGCTGCTAGAGCTCACTGTGTGTGTGTTTGTGTGTGTGTGTGTGTGTGTGTGTGTGTGTGTGTGTGTGTGTGTGTGTGTGTGTGTGTGTGTGTGTGTTCCAGGCAGAAGAAGCCAGAGAACACTACAGGCACTGTATCACAGACGTGGGAGTGAAGAGGGTCGAGCTGGCGAACGCTAAAAGCGACATACTGGCTCAGATCCGCACACTCGTCTTCCAGTGTGACCTCACACTCAAAGCGGTGAGTTACACACTATTCTATCTTCTCTACAGAAGGCCTGCAGACACTGTTTGGTCTAGAGCAGTAGTTCCAAATGCCGGTCCTGGAGAACCCACTGACCTGCACTCGTTGCTGTTTACCCTTTTGATCAAGATCATCAGTGAATTAACAAGCATGAAGGTGGTTGGTTTAGAGCAGAAAACCACTACAGTGTGCAGGACAGTGGTCCTCGTAGCTTTAACCAGTAGAACCATCAGGATTCTGTCCACGCTTGTAGTTAACATGTCATACAGGTTCAGAAACCACATAATCCAGTCTATTACAGATGACTGAGCCCTGAGACACAATACCATCCATGAGTTTAAACCAAAAACAAACCAAAATCATATTTAAGCAGTGAAAATGCTCCAAAATGATTAGGAATAAAACATTTTTACATTGCCTTCATTGATTTTTTTGATTCCCTCTCCTGTAAAGCTGCGAAATTCAGTATCAAAATCAGAAAAGAAAACAATAAGTTACCGTCTGTAGTATTAAAGCAACATTATGTGGCTTAACAAACTCATTGTTAAGCTCCACTGGCTGTAACAGGGAGAATGGCATCTCTGTCATTCCCACTCTGGGCCGGAATGCTGCTACTGCACTATGGAACTTTGGTGGCGCTGCAGGAGAACCTCTCTCCAGAATGATGTAATGCTGTGTATCCATATTAATGTCATATTACAGCCTCAGTCCACATGCTTCTCTCACTTCATGTGCTGCTTCTCCATCCCTCAGTTGACACTCCTGCGTAATGGTGCTTTAAGTGATGTGTATATCCATGTGTGTTGCGCAGGTGACGGTGAACTGGTTCCAGATGCAGCAGGCTCAGGTAGTGTGCTTGCCTGTGAACAATCAGACGCTGTGTGAAAGTGCCAAGCTGTATGAGCCAGGGTATCGCTACACCGAGTTTGTGAGGGGTCTGGCCTCGGAGAGGAGCAGAGCTGAATCCTTCTCTTTTGATGGAGCCACGATTCAGAATGCAGGGTGAGTCGATGCTACTGATACTAGCGATGATGGAGTTTAGCATTGCCAATAGAATAGGACCTCCTTGAGCAGATAAACAGATAAACCCATGGGCTTGAGGGTTATAAAGCTGTGGAGCAGTGGAACTGTGCTCTCTGGAATGATGGAGCTCCATACAGTACATTTGGAATGAGTTGGGGGGTTGGGGGTGAGGTGGGGTGCTGATCATCCAACATCCTGGCCTTACTAATGCTCTTGTTGCTGAATGCAGTCAAATCCTCACAGCAATGCTAGTAGTAGAATCTACTAGAAGGTACTTCTTACGTTTGTCCACGTAGTGTAGATGAGGTGTTGAGGACTCAGGGACAAACGGAGGACCACAGTGGCACTGCAAGAAGAGAGTTGTGTTTTTAAGCCTTTCCCTTTCACATTCCAGCCCCTCCAGCAAGACATCCCATCCAACTAACCTCCAGTTAACCCACTAACCCCTCTAACGCTCAGAGAGTCAGCTGATCGGCGGTGTTTCCAGCTCTGGCCGGAGGCCCTCGGCCGTAAACCGGGCCGTTAACACATTCATTGGAAATCCCTTTTGTCGCGGGGCCTTGTAAAGTCAGCAGTGCAATTCAGAGTCAGACACAGATACTGTGGACCAGAGAAAGGCCAACTTCCTCCTCCTCCTCCTCCCTGCACTGTTTGTGGATCAAAAGAGCCCCCCGGGGGTGGGTGGGCAGCTATGTGTGGGGAAAAAACAGCAGTGGGATGTGATGCTGACCTGTGGACAGTTTTATTCTCGTCAAAAAAATGAAGGATAGAAGGGTTCACTGATGAAAGATGCTTTAAGACGGTGTTAAAAAAAATTTACCGTTAGCACCATTACGTGGTTCTGTTATGTGGACACTGGGCCAGATGAAGTTCTCTCACTGGATTTAATACTATGTTAAGTTAAGAGATGGACATTAAAATGCTGCAGCTGCAAATCAGTAACATTATTTAGTTTCTGATTTATAGTTTTGCAGATTCGCACTTTGCGGGCAGATACAAGCTGTTTTCTAGGCTTTGTGTCTCAGGATCTGAGTAACCTAAAGACATGAAACACATAAACTACAGCTGGACTTGTCTCATCACTGTGTGATGACTTATCAGCGAGATTCCAATTAAATTAAAATCCCAGTTTAAATTCCAACGAAGCTTTCAGTGCATCTTTACAGCATATCTAGCATTAGACATTAGATGTTTGGTTATCTGCTCCAGAGAGTCCTCTTCTCTTGGCAGTTCTTCTTCACATGCACTAGACAAGCTGTGTGTAAGTTCTCCTGTATAGGACCAACATATTGTACGTGTTCTAATGTAAGACGTTGCGTGTTGCGGCTCTTTCCTGCAGGTCTCCTCTCACTAAGAGGTCTGCCAGCACCAGCCTCTCGTCGCAGGTGTCCGTGGTGTCCGGAGACTTCCTGAGCTCAGATGAGGTGGAGGCTCCGGTCAGCTCCCGCGGGAAGATAGCCGAGAGACGCTCCCACAGCAGCACGGACATTCAAGGTACATTCCTCGTGTTGGGTGACTTCATCCCATACATACAGTCCTTCATCAGTGCTCACGGGACGCTGCCCACGGGACGCTGTCGGCTGGACATTTCTGGCTGGTGGACTGTTCTCGGTCCAGCAGTGACACTGAGGGGTTTAAACACTCCAGCAGCACCGCTGTGTCTGATCCACTCGTACCAGCAACACACTAACACACCACCACCATGTCAGTGTGACTGCAGTGCTGAGAATGACCCACCACCCACAGAATATCTGCTCTGTGGTGGTCCTGTGGGGTCCTGATCATTGAAGATCAGGGTGAAAGGAGGAGAATAAAGTCTGCAGAGAAACAGATGAACTACAGTCTGGAATTATAGAACCACAAAGAGCTCCTGTGTGGAGAGTGAGTGTAGAAACAATGTTGTATAAATGTATTTGATCATTTAATTCAACATTTAAACAGTCGTATTTTATTTTCATTACATATAAAGTGATATAAACCAAAGTGATCAACAGGAAAACAAAACAAGGCTTGAAATGTCACTTTACGTGTAATTAATATATAATAATGAATAAAATTGTGATCATGAAGGAGCTTTTTAATGATATGCTGATTTTTTGAGATGCACTCGTACATGTTCACTACGTCAAACACTGCTATCTGATTAGGAGCAGTTTGGTAAAAGAGCAGCGAGTCTACTAATAAGGACTCGGTAAGATTTCATGCCTGGCTGGGCTCCTGAGTCTCCACACCACACAGTTGAAAGGAAACCAGTTTAACAGCTCAGAAGAAAATGGCTTTTGTCCTCTCAGGTTGTTCTCCTGCCGGAATATACATGCTGTAAGTGCTCCTCGCCTCTCAAATGTAACGTAATTAAAAGCCATATTAATGTGTTGCGTGATCACACATCACTGATCATCCCCGTCCTCACAAAGACCAGCAATAAGATCACTGTAGATTGCATGACAAAAGCAGGGCTTGGCTGACTTCCTGTGGAATGTTGTAAATGAATCAGGCCCTCAGTCCAGCCCTCATTCTGCTGACCCCGAGCCGTTCCTCAGCTAATGACTTCAGATCCTATCTGCTGCCCTGTTCCTGATAAATGTGTTTAGGGTAGAGATGAAACAGCTCCGTTAGCGTCTTCATGATGGACATTGGAGGCCGTGAGAGAGTGTGAACTGGATGTAGATATGGGAAGGGTTGAGAAGGGCTTTAGAGGTGTGGTTCTCAATTTTGGTCATTTTTGCAGCTTAAAGAAGGTTACAGCCTCCTCTTCTGTTGTGATGTTAGAGTGTTTTAGCTGTATAACCCAAATGTGCATTCAGGTAACTCCAACAATCCATGCATCTATCCTGCCACCCAATCACCTAGCCATCCATCCATCCATCCATCCATCCATCCATCCATCCACCCATCCGTCACCTCACCCACCCACCTACCCATGCTCTCACTCATCCACCCACCTGTCCACTCACCCATCACCTAATCATCCACTCACCCACTCATCCACCAATCCCACCACCTGATTATTCATTATTCATCCATGTTTTTATGCTTTAATGTTCAGAGCAGGGGTAGTCTACTCAGAACTTTGAATTTGTGTGTGTGTGTGTGTGTGTGTGTGTGTGTGTGTGTGTGTGTGTGTGTGTGTGTGTGTGTGTGTGTGTTTCAGCTCTGCGGATTCAGGCTTCATTTAAACCCTGGTCTGCGGGCAGTCAGGGTGGGGGGATGTGCAGTGACTCTGAGAGTGCAGGGGGCAGCAGTGAGTCACGCTCCATGGACTCACCTACAGCCAGCCCAGGTACAGTAAACACACACACACACACACACACACACACACACACACACACACACACACACACACACACACACACACACAGGGTGAGTCTCACTCTGTGGACCCAGATGACACATACAGTACAGGACACATACTGTTCAGAGGTTTTCGTCCTCTACTCCCATTATTATAACTCCAGAACCCGTCAGAACAGGGTTCTCATTCTGTAGAAAGTAGCTGAGATCTTTTAGAACAATGCTTGGTTCCAGCCAGCGCCTGGATGTGTTCAGTTCCATCAGCAGATTTAACATCACTAAGCACTGATTTACAAAACCAGGTGTTAATGAGAATATAAATGATACTTGACTTGAGGAGAGCTTTGGAGATGTTTAATGAACACAGTGACGGAGAACCACGACTTTCTGTAGGTGTTTATTCTAATATGAGTGTTTTATTGAGATAATAAACTCTCACTGCTCAGATAAGATTTACGCAGGGGCCCTAAAACGTTTGCACTCCACTGTATGTATATATGTTTGTATTGATTAGCACACACTCACTCATTCTGCCGCGTCACTCACACCTATGCTCAAACACACACGTACACACCACTGTACTTCCACACCTCTAACACTCCTGTAATCTGGCGAGGAAAGGTTGTTGACAGTCTCGTGACAGTTATCACCGAAGCCTCTACCTCATATCTTCCCGTAATGTCATCTGGAAGCCTCTGTGTTGTCTGTGGGAATGCTCGGAATGTGCAGAATCTGTTTAAAGAGCTGTTGATATATATTTAAGATGCAGTTTCCTCTGTAATCTGTCTGTTTAGACATGCGAGGACAATTTGTGAGTCATGGACTAACCCTGAAAAAACACATTTTCAGCATTTTTTAGGGTTTGGTCTGTTTATTTGTCACATGTACAGTCATACTCATTACAGCAGTGAAATCCAATAACTGTCTTCTCGCATGAAACAATGGAAAATATAAGGGATAGAATTATGAGCTAAAATAAAACAGAAATAAAATATTTTGACAGAACATTAAATAAATATATACAAAACACATCCATCAACCATAAGCTTGTTTCTACACCCACTGTCTGCTCAGATGTAGTTCTATAATTAAAGACTGTAGTTCATCTGTATCTCTGCAGACTTTATTCTCCTCCTTTCACCCTGATCTTCAATGATCAGGACCCCACAGGACCACCACAGAGCAGCTGTTATGTGGGTGGTGGGTCATTCTCAGCACTGCAGTCACACTGACATGGTGGTGGTGTGTTAGTGTGTGTTGCTGGTACGAGTGGATCAGACACAACAGTGCTGCTGGAGTGTTTAAACACTGTGTCCACTCACTGTCCACTCTATCAGACACTCCTACCGAGTGTCTCCACCTTGTAAATGTAAAGTCAGAGACAGAAGCTCATCTGTTTCTGCACAGTTTGTGTTGGTCGTCCTCTAGTCCTTCATCAGTGCTCACAGGACGCTGTTGGCTAGATATTTCTGGTTGGTGGACTGTTCTCAGTCCAGATTGCTCTAGATTGGTGAAGTGGGTGGGATCACCATGGCCAGGTCTGTAGAGCTCTCTGGGGCCTTCAGACAGAAGGTTGTAGAGGCAGATGAATCTGGGAAGCGATTCAAAAAGATCTCAGAACAATTGGAAATAATTTACAAGTGGAGAACATTTAAAACAACTGCCCACATGAGAAGATCAGACTGTCTTAGCAAGCTAAGCCCAGGAGCAGAACCACAAGATGTGCAAGAATGACCCAACAGACCTACTGGTAGCTCTTGCCACAGTTGATGTCAGAGTGCAGCTTCTACCATCAGAAAGAGACCAAACAAGTCTGATTTTCATGGGAGAAGATTAAGGAGGAAACACTGTAAAAAAAAACATCAGAGCAAGACTAAAGTTCTACAGAGAACGTCTAGACAAAGAGTGGGACTTCTGGAACAATGTGCTTTGGACAAATGAATCCAAAGTTTAATTATTTGGGCAAAGTTACAGATACAGCAGCAGCATTTGAGCACAAGAGCCCTGTTTCAACTGTGAAGCATGGTGGTGGAAGTGTCCACCATGGCCCTGAAGTGTCCAACAATCCTACAATGTCACCACGAGACCTGGTGTGGTGGTGTGAAAGTGCTGCATCTACCATCTGAAAGAGTCCAAACAAGATTGATTTTCATTGGAGATTTTTTGGAAAAACAAACAAACAAGCAAACAAACCAACAAAAACATGGACAGTAGAATCTTGAGGGTTAGCCTGATGTTTTTTCTGTGTTGATGGATGTAGTTACAGATGCTTAATCTGAGTTTAGGATATCAGTCCTTTGTTTTTGACATTTTATATTAAAAGTCAGCGGATTCACGCCCCTTTGTTGCGACTGATTAGGTGTTAAATGCTCCACCGTTAATAGTCACATTCATAGTATTTCTCTTTGAAGTGAAGCTGAAATATTTGAATCCTTGTCAGATCTGGTATTTCACGCTGATCAAATCGACACACAGCTGTGACTGTGAGCATCCACGACACACTTCATTTCCTCTCATCTCTTTCAGAGTTTTGATTCTGCCTCAAATTAGATTTGCATAAATTTCCTCCTTATTTTAAAAAGCAGCCAGTCAGTCGGGACATGTTTGGTGTCTGATGTCTGGCTTCTTCAGTGTTACACTGGAGTTACGAGATTAATGTAGCCAGTAATGGAAATGTACACCTTGACATTTACTATGATGCTGAGTGCAGGTGTAAATAATGCACCGTGCTAAATGGTGTACACTTACTTCTATTGCGTTTTAGCCACTTTTGCTTCATATATTCAGTATAAAGTATAAAATACTTACCGATAGTTGCTGATAGTCTGCGTTTGGGATTTTTAGGACTTTTGGGACAAATCACATTCGATGTTCTGGCTCAACTGCTGCTCTACAGAGTCCCAGGGTGGAGTAACAGCACCCCACCAATTAGCATGGTCCGAACTGCATGTCTAAGTTATCAGACACATTCCTCAAACCCTGTGGAGATGTTCAGTAATCCCTTGTAGACCTGACTGTGCAGTTTAAGTTCACACACTGTTTTCTGTGTATGGCCTAAAGTCAGTTTGCACAATGCTAAATGGTGTACATTCATCTCTATTACTTTTTAGCAACATTAAATACATTACTTTGAAGCTTCAGTACAAAAATGAAGGGATTAAGGGGTGAATCAGATTCGATGTTCTGGCTCAACTGTTGCTCTACAGAAGCCCAGTGTGTATGTAATGACAGCACCCCAACAATTAGCATGGTGCTAACTACAAGTGTTAATCATCACACATTCCTCACACCATATGGTGATCAGTAATCTCTAATAGATTTGATGGTGTGGTTTAAAGCGATATATCATGCTGTCTTTGCACAATGCTAAATGGTGTACATTTACTTCTATCACTTTTTAGCCACATTAGCTTCCGTATAAAAATAAGAAGCATGATTTCGCTGACAGTCTCCAGTCGAGATTTTTAGGATTTTTGGGACAAATCAGATTCGATGTTCTGGCTCAACTGTTGCTCTACAGAGTCCCAGGGTGGAGTAACAGCACCCCACTAATTAGCATGCTCCGAACTGCATGTCTGAGTTATCAGAGACATTCCTCAAACCCTGTGGAGATGTTCAGTAATCCCTTGTAGGTTTGAGATAGTGTATCACATACTGTTATCTGTAAACATGGCCTAAAGTCAGTTTACACAATGCTAAATGGTGTACATAAACGTCTATTACTTATTAACCACGTTAGATTCAGTCTGCATTTGGGATTGTGGGGTGAATCAGATTTGATGTGTAGGCTGAGCTGTTTCTCTACAGATGCACTGTGTGGTAACTACAGCACCCCAACAATTAGAGTGGTGCTGAGCGTATGTCTGAATCATCAGGGACTGTGCTCAAACCGTGTGTCTTATTAGAACCGATTGTGTGGTTTAACTCTTAGAACCCTATACCCTCACAGTGAGGGCAAAATCACACCTTGTCTTCTCAGCTTGATAACTCAGGAATGCCTTCACACACCGGCACAAAATATATACAGTTAGAACCTGCAGAGCCTACTGGTTCTAAAAACAGTGATGTCATTTATGGTGCAGTTATGTATCTATGAGTAATTCATTGTGAAACAATAATAATAATAACTTATTATAAGCTGCTGTTACTAAAAAAATAGTTTACTAAAGCAGTTTCTATTATCCGAAATGTTGCCCATATCAGCTCTGATCAAAATACTTCAAGGCTCGGCCTGCTGTGACCAGCAGCTTTACAAATCTGCACGGATCCCGCAGACGGGATCTTCATAAAAAATTATATCACACCGATAAGCCATATAATAAAACATCATCAACGTATTTAGACACCCGACTGTCACCAATTACAATAGAAACCTAAGATATGCAGTGCCAGTCAAAAGTTTGGACACACCCCCTCTTTTCAACCCGTTAAAGGAAAACTTTACAAAATCACCAACAGGCAATATTTCTGTAGTCGTAGACATTTTCTCAATTTTTCATTATGAAATACATATTTTGGTTCATACAGTATATTTGAATATTAATGGATATAAACACCATAATGGGGTTCTGTATGCAGCCCACATCTCAGTTCAGATCATCACAGTAGTCTCCCAAACCTCATATAAACCCTTTTCGGGAGTGTGGCGACAAAAAGTAGGATAACACTTTAATTCCCTTGATTTCAGACGGCGGTGTCCCAGTATTTTTGTCCGTATAGCGCATGTTGTAATTAGCAGATATGATTTTGATATCAATATAAAATTAAGTAAAAAAAGCACTTTTTGATACAAACTTGGCCACTTTCATGAAGACATTAAACTTCTGTTAGTATTTATATCTAAATAATTGCATATTTGAAAAGCCAAAGGTCTTATGTAAAGATATGGGATATGACTGTCTCATATAATTACTATGTTATTGCAAACGTCAGAAAGCATTGAAAAAAGACACCAGATAGGGCCCTTAAAGACACTGTATCACACTGTCCTCTACAAACATGGGATAAAGTCATGGGCTGAACTATAGCCTGCCTCTCCCAGCGCTCGTTAGAAACTGTGTTAGGAGAATCTCCGCAGAGATTGATTAGTGATCAGAAGTGTGAATGGCTCTTGGGTGGGACTTGGTGCGGGTCATGATCCCTGACATGCGCCCACTGCTTAGGAAGCACTTTAAAGGCAGGTCCTCACCTCTGAGCTCAGAACACTCTTGTCGACAGAACATATCAGCTTTGGCTCAGAGCAGGCTGGGGCGGTGTAGCAGTGATGAGGCTCATAGTAGGATTTTTGTGCCCTTTTGTAGGGGACTTCAAGAGGAGGCTTCCACGGACCCCCTCAACAGGGACCATGTCCTCTGCAGATGACCTGGACGAGAGAGAGCCCCCTTCTCCGTCTGATAATGGTGAGATGTTGGTAATTTTATGTGTAAATGTGTCATTTTATACTTTATGCCACTAAATTAATGAATATTTCCCACTTTCGTGAAAATAATCATAATATGCCATATTTATATAAACTTCTATTTATGCCCCTTTAAATTTCCCAGTTTTGATTTATATTAACTGTCTTTAATAACCATGTTACACATTAACAATCTTATGTAATAACAATATAATTAACAGTCATACAGTACCGATTGCTGTTACAGATGCATTACAGTAGTACAGCTTATGTGATTATTGCCCTGTTATTACACATTTATAACCACACTAGAGCACATGTCATGTTACAGCTACTGAGATACACTTATGTAATTAAGTCACAACTAAAGTTAGTGCACCATTGCAAAGTACTGTAATCCATAGGTAACAGTGATTACATCGCCAGTAGTTACATTGTCGTTTTCTTGTTTATTAATGTGTTATTACATATTTGTTAGGGGTACTTATTATTAAGTAGGATTAATTAGTAGTTCCTGTCATCCTGTAATGCTGGTTTTGAATCTTCATTTTGACTTGCAATAAAATCATACATTAAACCTTAAAAACTTGGAGATATGAGGCTTTTCCATGACAGTGGTGACAGGCAGGTGCTTCCTCTCACCTCCTCCACTTTAAACTGTGTCAATCAGAGACAGCACAAGAGTCTGTCAGAATGTGTAGAATCTGGAGCATGTGGACTGGCCACTTGTGTGTGCGTGTGTGCGTGTGTGTGTGTGTGTGTGTGTTGAAGACAGGGTTTAGAGCCTCACATGTTTTAAGAGTTACCTGGACTGAGCAGTTGTTTACAGTCTCCTGGCCTGTGTTCTTCAGGTCTGAACGAGATGGTGACAGAGACAGCAAGCTCCCCTGGACCATTCAGGAATACGCAGATGTCCAAGGCGGCACAGACGCACAAACTGAGGAAGCTGCGGGCGCCTTCGAAGTGCAGGGAATGTGACAGTCTGGTGGTGTTTCATGGTGCAGAGTGTGAAGAGGTAAGAGTTTCCAGCAGCACACATGGGCTACTGCTGTGTGTACAGTCCTGCATGCAGAAAAGCGTCTTGTCAGCAGGCCTGAAACCAGCCGTAGACCCAAATCCGCTGGTACAAAAGCATTGAAATTCAGACTTGTAAAACCTTCTAAACATAGTTCCTAAACCTTGTTTTTTTGTCTGGATTGTCTCCTTCGGGATGCTTGTTACAACAAACAGAACTGCTGGGCTTGACTGTCCTGAAAACAAACTACTTTATCGTTGTCCTTCTTTTGCCTTGGACAGTTTTAACTGAGAGTAGATTATAAGCTGTGATTCAGTCTTAGGATCTCCATGTACCTCCATTCATGTTATTCACTCTCTCTCTGCTTCTCTTTCTTTCAATCTCCCTCAGTGCTCTCTGGCTTGCCATAAGAAGTGTCTGGAGACACTGGCCATCCAGTGTGGTCATAAGAAGCTGCAGGGCAAGCTGCATCTGTTTGCTGTGGACTTTGCTCAGGCAGCCAGAAACAGTCCAGATGGAATTCCCTTCATCATCAAGAAGTGCACCTCTGAGATCGAGAACAGAGCACTCAATATCAAGGTGGGCTCTTTAGACTGTTCTATACTTTGCCTGAACTGAGAACATTGTAACTGTAGAGGTCTACCGGTTTAGAGGGGGGCAGTATTATTGTGACACTGTCCGTTGTTGGTATCGTCATGAATTGCATCTCAATATGTATAAAGAGTTTGTTTCCGTTTATAGAAAAGAGCCTTTATAAGTGTGAACGATTGTGCAGCATAAGTGATTCCCACTTCCAGGCAGTTGTTTGGCAGTTGAAACGTGGTCACTAGGATGAAACTGTTTATTTCTGTGTTTGCTATGGTGCTGGTAAGCTGTTGCTGTGGTATTCCATTTGGTTCCTATGGTGTTACTAATTGGTTACTATCTAGTTACTTTGGTGTTGCTTTGGGGTTACTATGGTGTTGCAAGGTGGCTGTATCCCAGATGGTGTAGCTAGGTAGTTACTATGGTGTTGTTGTTACTATAGTGTTGCTAGGGTACTGCTATTGCATTCCAGATGATGCTGTAGTGTGGTTAGGGGGATACTATGGTGTTGCTTGGTGGCTGCTACTGTATTCCAAATGGTTGCTATGGTGTTTCTAAGTGGTAGCAAGGCAGTTACTGTGGTGTTGCTAGGTAGCTGCTACTGTATCCCTAATGGTTGCTATGGTGTTGTTAGGGAGTTACTGTGGTGTTGCTAAGTGAATGCTACTGCATTCCAGATGGCTGCTAAGTAGCATAGTGTATATGAGCCATCGTTCACAAACTTCTGCACCGTGTTCATTCCCACTGTATCACTCACCTTCTGTTCTGGTTGTTTTCGTAGGGAATCTACAGAGTAAACGGAGCCAAATCGCGTGTGGAGAAACTGTGCCAAGCGTTTGAGAACGGAAAAGACTTAGTGGAGCTCTCCGACCTGTACCCTCACGACATCAGCAACGTCCTGAAACTCTACCTGCGACAGGTACGCTTCTACACCTAATATGGGTTTTTCAAGTACACCGTTACTCATCAGCTTGCATGACTGTTCATATAACATCATTTATTTTAATTAAATATCACCAGTGGACGTCAGTATAAAAAGATTTTTGCTGTCTATTGGTTCATTTATCGTGACATTATAACACAACTACCAGACTGAAAATACGGTAAAAATACTGATACGAGTTCTGCTGCTCTTCTCCCTGCAGCTTCCAGAACCTCTCATTCTCTTCCGTTACTATAACGATTTTATCGGCCTCGCTAAGGAATGTCAGAGCATCATCGTTGACGAGGCAGAGACGTCCGGTGGGAGCCCGGCCTCTGACGCTCCGCAGGTCAGCGTGGAGCTCAACCGGGTCCTCTTCAAAATCAAAGACCTGCTGCGGCAGCTTCCGGTCACACACTACAAAACCCTGCAGCTGCTCATACGGCATCTACACAGGTACCATCGTCTGCTCACTGCCGACCATTCTACAGTGAAATAAACATAGTAATATGTGATTCACTAAAAAACATCCCAAATTAAATTTGTACTGTAATTTAACTGTAATGTAACTCTGTTTCAATTCCAGAGTGACCGAAAAGGCAGAGGAGAACAAGATGACCGCCAGTAACCTGGGCATCATCTTCGGCCCTACGCTGATCAAACCTCGGCAGGCTGATGCTGACGTCTCTCTGTCCTCTCTGGTGGACTATCCCTACCAGGCCCTGATTGTGGAGCTGCTCATCAGACATTACGAGATGATCTTCGACACCCCTCTCAGCCCCCTTCCAGCTGCGTGCATTGTTGGAGAGAGCTCCCCCGTCTCCATTAAGTCTCGCTTCAGCTCGCAGGAGAAAGAGCAGCGGCTGAGCCGCCACTCCAAGTCCCTGGTGGACATTAAAGTGGTCAGTGGCTTTTAATACCTGGTCATTAATACCTGTTTATTAAGTCTTGAGACTTAAGATGGTCTTAAGTACAGATACTGGTCAAATATATAATAGTATAATATGACCTGCAGTAATATGTTAAAGAAAACATCACTTTACAAAAACCTTGTATCTTCAAGAAAGAACCAAAGTCGATTTAAAAAGATTTTAATTGGTGAAAGATGCAGTGATGGCCATGAATGATGAGATGTAATAACAGTAGTTTGCAGTATCTGTGATTTCCCTGCATGATTTAACTCATCAAGGTCCAGTATCCCAAACGCATCTTAGTGTTAAGACGATTTTGGTAGAGAGAGCATCATTGTGAGGCTCTCTCGACCCTTTAAGAATCATCTTGGTGATTAAGATGCTTTTGGGAACCTCACCTCAGGTAGATATCAAGAACTTTATGAATACTATAGTGTAGCTCCATTTCTTCACCGCTGTTGCTGGGACATATCAGAGAGCATCGGTCACTGACATGCTCCATGTGTTGTCTTTACAGCAGCACCAGAGTGCTAAGATGTATAAGCGTCACTCTTCTGTGATCCCCTCCACCCACCTGCTGGAGGAGGTGAAGGAGGTGAAAGTCAGGCCTGATGAGAAGGACTTTACTGCTGGTTAGTATTAGTAGTAACATTAAAATAGAGGTAGAGCAGCTTCTCTTTCCATGACATTTGTGCTAATCTGTGTCTTTTTCCTATAGTTGTAGATGCAGACTCGGAAAACGTGAACGGAATGCTGTCGTTGAGCCTCACAGACGTGTCAATCTCTCCAGGGTTGAGTAGACGGACCCACGTCAGCAGAGTTCAGCTCCGGCCGCCGCGTCCCAAACTGAGCTCCCGACCCATCAGCATGCCAGCAGAGCGACTGCTGAACCGGGTGGACGAACGCAACGCCCGGAATTCTGCTGAACAGTCGGAGAGGAGAGAACGCGACCCTGCCATCGAGGAGGTATCTGAGGAGGAGAAACCGAAGCCTAGGCCCAGGAACCACTACAGGAAAACCTACATTGACACACACACCCTGCGTAGGACTTGGGATAAGCAGTACAAACATTACGACATCACTCCTCGGACCACCACAATCGTGACCAAACTGCCGACCGACGCTGAAGAGAGTGAGAGTGTTTCTCTCTCTACTTCAGCACCATCAGACTCCTTTTTAGACCATAAAAGCACCAACTCCATTTATGCCAACACAAACAAGACCTATGCCTTATCCGTGCGTCCAGGCCAGAACCTCCAACCAGAAGCAATTGAGCACAGTTCCGTTCCCACTGCTTTTAGAGCACCTCGGACCCTGAGGCCTCCACCTGGGACTTTTTACAAACCTCCTGGAAGCCAGGCGAAAACGTTAGCACTAGTGGATGCCGGAACAAAAGCAAGAAGCATAGCACCTGTCAACAGCGCGGAGGATGAGGAGGAAGAAGAGGAGGAAGAAGAGGAGGAAGAGGAGGAAGAGGAGGAGGAGTTTGGCCTGGAGGTCTCGGTGGATGAACCTGAACCTGAATCCGAGGCCCAACAGGACTCCCCCCTTCCTCATTCCCCCAGCTCCAGCCCAGAGGAGCTCAACCCAAACCAGGCCAAGCCAGTGTACCAGAGGTTCAGGGCCCGTCGTATGCAGGACTTTGAGAACAGGGAGGCTCACTTTGTATGATCGGACACAAGATCCAAGAACTGTGCGTCATATAATGTACAGTATGATCGTGTGTATAAATATGGAGAATTTCCATGAACTGTGAACTGTTTTATATATATATTATTATTAATAATATATTATTCATTTGGAGATGGCAGCTTGTAATGTTCACACAAGCATTTAGTATTACTACAGGATGCACTTAGAAGCCTTGTTACATCACCGTGTCTTAGCAAAAATAAAGGACTGAACGTTGTAGTCATAATAGTAAATCCACCACCAATTTACCACCAGATACCCCCCTCACTGTGCAATTTAACTGTGTATAATGTGCATTGTACTAAACCTTTAATATATGCCTATAATATACTGCTGTGTTATGTATCTATTACACCAAAAACAAGTGGATCAGAACCATTACAGTGACACGGTGTCACCACTTGCTTCCATCAGTGTACTTACGGACTAAGGACTCGTGCTACAGTCTCGACATTTCAGCTCGTTGTGTTTGATGTCATGCAGTATTTTATTCAAGAGCTGGGTTTTACATGACCACGTCACAGTATCTGCCAAAGGTATTCCCGTTGTTTCACAGGGTTTTATTTTTATGACTGTATTATTGTAACACACTGCACATGTGCCGGTCTTATGTTTATAGCATTTTATTGTATATCCTGCTCCGTTTCAGGCACTGAACTATCTATATTTGGACGTCTGGACTTTCAGAAATGCTCAAACCATATTTTTTCCAAAGGATGCTTTTATACTCGACTGTCTGAACAGGCACTGAGACGTTCAGCAGTGCAAAGCGAGAGATTTTGCCAAAATAACTGCTTGTGTTTAACTGTTCCAGTCTGTGCATTTTTTTTAAAGACGCCAACCACGTTTGAGTCACTTCTTCATAATGTTTTCCATTGTATTCAGTGTACGAAACAGCTAGCCTGCAGTGTGAGAATACACTTTTGTAACTTATTAAAAAAAGTGGACAATATGATTGTTGTGCTCTTTTCAGAATCAGAATCTCATTATTTCTCCGAGTGTGTTTCACACCTAGAGCCCACGTGCATGACATGTAACAAGGCCACGGACTATAAACAACTATTACACGAAGATAAACAGTATAACAAAATACAATAAAGATAAGAATAAAAGAATGGAATAATAAAGAGCTGGTGGTGTGTAAATGGACATACTGTACATGTGTGTGGAGTATATACAGAATGGTACAGTCAGCAGATGATCAGTGTAGTGAATAAGGTCACATGATTACAGCATACAGTTCAAGTACAGGTCAGTTAAGGTGCAGGATGACCACTGTGTTGACCCCTGTGGTTGAGGAGAGCTACAGGTCTAGGGAAGAACCTTTTGCCATGTTGTGTTGTGCTGGTCCTGATGGTCTACCAGAAGAAAGTGTCTGGAAGAGGCGATGCCCAGGATGAGAGGGGTCCTGAAGCATTGGCAGATTACATCCTCAGAACCAGATGGTGATAGATGTGAGGATGGACTTGATGATAACGGTGTAGATCTTTGGCAGGTTGAATTTCCTCAGCTGTCTCAGGAAGAACATTCTTGGCCGGGCTTTCTTCTTGGCCTCTTTACAGGCCAAACCCTTCCCAGTCATTACCTGAAGGAGCTGTATGTGTGGACGCAAAGGTCCAAATCTTTTGCTCTGGACATTACCTAGATCACTGTTTCTCACCCCTTGTCCTGGAGCACCCCTGCCCTGCACATTTCAGTGCCATACCTGCTTTAACATACCCCCTGCAAGTCTAAAGGGCTTGTTAAGGAGTCGATAAGTTGAATCAGGTGTATTGGGAACAGGTAAAGCACTAAAATGTGCATAGGCAGAATAACTTCTCCCTAATTTGTGTTCCTTAAAATAAAGTGTTAACACGGAACGTGTTGGAAGTGAAGTCCAACTCGCGTTTATTTATGGACTGCCTTGCTTTCCATAGTAGCCATGGAGGAGACGGATTAGAACAATCTGATTAGAGGCTCTGCCTGAGTCTCAGGTGGAATGATGTCCTGCTTTTGCACCTAGGAGTGGCGGACCGTGCACAGCCATGGTCTTCATCCCATGTAGCCCCAGAACCCCATCTTTCACCTGAGGTGAGTTCTCCTTTGCTTTCAGTGTTGAGTCACAGGTTTACTAGCTGAAGGACAGCAGAAGGTGATGAAGTCAGCAGACTTTATAGTGTGCTTGTAGGAGATGCTTGAGTCAGACAGCACTGAAAGAGCTGCACTGAGGTCCGGGCGGTCAAGTTCTTCTGCGGTGGAACTTCTTAGACCATCCAGTGTTTCTCAGCAGCACCTGAGCTCCAATGTGTTAGTCAGATCTACAGTCTTTAGGTCCAGAGTTCTAATAGATCTAACAATGCCTAATAACACTAATATCCACAGTGAATGAGTTCTAATAACGTTAATATAGATCTCTAATAACATGAGATATAATAATAAGATAGTAGATTCACACTTGCTGGTTAAAAGGGCTCCACTGACATCTGTCCAGCTGCATGTTGTGTAATGGACAGTTCAGGTGCTGAAGCTTCTCCTGATCCCTAATTGCAGACTAAACTGACAGAATAATCTGATTAACAGGGTGGTAAAGTTTTTATTGAGTATTATTATTATGATTGAATATCGTTTTTGGTGATTTTATATGATTTAAACTCCCGATTATGAATCGATACAGGTGATTAAAAATAATGTGCAGTGAATTTGAATTCAGGCCTTTATGTTTTGCTGTTGATCCGTGTGTCTCATCAAAAT
>CM067507.1:36463606-36553606 GCA_034509495.1 Acestrorhynchus altus
AAATAGCACCACTTGGACGCCCATGTCTGTGCTTTTGTTCATTCTTATAGAGAGTAGTGTCATTTAGTGTCAGTCGTTACACTAACACAGAACACCTTCACGTGGTTTGAAATGAGTTTGCGATAACTTAAGCGTGCAGATTGTATTATTCCCACTACCAGGGAATTTTTGTCCATTTTTAGTCCATGGATTGAATCCTGTAGCTCTTCTGTACACTGTTTTAATAATTCCAGATGAACCGACTAATAGAAATGCTGTAAAATTATTGTTAATTAGTCTTATTTTCCATTAACTTCCATGCAAACGTAAGTGCCATTACATTGCTAAGGTAATGTACCAGTCAAAAGTTTGGACACACCTTCTCTCCTCAGCTCTTGAAGGAAATCCTTACAAAATGATGTTTCTGTCCAGTCCTATAAAAACAAAATAGAAATGTTTTGTGTATTTAAAAGCACACGTCCAACAGACAACATTTCCGTAGGGATTTTGTCATTTGTCATTAAGGTTTCCAAGCCGAAGGGTCTGTGTGCAGCCCACACTTCGGTCCAGATCCTCACAGCAGTCTCCCAAACCTCATATATACCCTTTCTTGGATGATAGAGACTCCAACAAAAGCAGCATCAACTCTTATTAATGCCCTTGATTTCAGGATGAGTGAGGTGTCCCAATATTTTTGTCCATATAGCCCATGTATTTATTAGCAAATGTGATTATAATATCAAAATCAAAAAAGTAGCCACATTATGTGATCTATAATACATTCAATCAGTGTGTCTAAACTTTTGACAGCTTCTGTAAGCGTGCTGGACATGACCTGGAAATCTGGAAAAGTGAGGAAATGCATGTTATAGATTACCATGGAAGCCTCGGTAGCTTGGACCATCAGATCACCTCGATGAAGTCATTGCTATATATTGACTATGTTATGACATCTGTGTATGTGTGTGTACTTGCTCTTCTGTATTCATGCTTAAGTGTGTGTATCTTCATTCAACTACAGACTGATTCGCTTGTGGGCGGACGTGCAGGAGCTTCTTTTAAATGACTCGGAGTCCCTGCATTTAGGGAGAGTGTGGAGAGAGCTGACCGGCATGAGCAAGTTCATTAGAACAATCCGCAGGCATCCTGAATGGATCTCAGGTGAGCACACAAGCACAAAGGAAGGAGAGTCCAGTAGTAATGTTTGTGAGACGTTTGGATGATCTCAGTATGCTGAGGGGCAGCCAAGTCCTAATGGTTAGAGAAGTGGGCTGGACGGTCAATTCTGTGGTCCAGTAGGAAGTTTGAATTGGGGATTGAAGGAACAGTATTACATTCACATTACTCCACCTCCGAGGTAAAAGGAGTCCTGTCCAAATAGGGTAAAGTGTGCTCTCCCTTCCACTGATTGTTTTACAAGGATTCTTTTGCATATGTGAATACATCAAATGACCCTCAAATGACCCAAACTCAGTCCATCTCATTGGACTGATTTGGGCAGTTTTGAGAGAAAACAGCCCCAGTCCACCTTGAGGCGTCCTGTACAAACCTTCAATCACTCCACAACAGAACACGAGGTCAGAGTGTTTGAAATTAGTTTCTAAGACAAGCAAACATCTAACAAGACCTCTGCACCCCTGGGGCGGACAGGGCTAAGGGCCTTGCTCAAGGGGCCAGCACTGGCAGCTTAGTGAACCTGGGTATTAAACCCACAACCCTGTGATGACCCTGCACTCGACCCACTGAGCCTCCACTGCTGCTGTCAGTGCATTTTCATCAAGGATTTCAACCTGGCTCATCAATCGTATCTGCTATATGAGGAACTACAGCAGCACTAAACCATAACTCAGTGTATTCCAGGTGTGGTCCGGTGTCCGAAGCAGTTGTGGTGTGAGCAGTGTCCGCAACTGACCTGGTTCCCTTTTAGGTTCACTTTAAGAGAATCTGGTTTGTGAAAACTCCCTGAAGATCCAGCACATCTTCTCACTGCACCTGGTTTGGCCGGAGGAGGCCTAATCAGCTTACCCCTCCTGTATATTTTTAGAGAGCACTTTCTATTTGTTTACCCCTGGACACATAAACAGGGATCGTCTGGGTTCGGCTGGGACATTCCTGTCGACAGACGTGTTTTTCATGTTTGAAGGCTTCAAATTTGTTTCTGAGACAAACAAGCACGCACCAAGCAACAGCTAACAAGAGCTCTGCATATTTGGGAACTTAAAATAACAACTCAAAACAAATCTTCGGAAAGACGGAAAAGCGTCCCCTCCAAGACTTCCAGATTCTCCTTACATGTCTGTTGGACTCTCCGCAGTCAGCCTGGCCTGGACTGTGGAGAATGCTGTTTAATTAAGTTTCCCACTTAACCTCTCACACTTAAGCTAGATGGACATTTCTAAAGTGCTCGTTGGAGACAGGGTCAGGACGTCTCACATTCCTCCACATTCTTTAGCGTTTTTCTCCCTCTCAATCCTCTCCATCAGAACAGTCGTGTCTGCATTGTTTTTACTGCATTGAGTCCACTCTGGGTCCCCCGAGGAATGTTCTGAACATGTTGGTGGGCCACATTCCTGGCGACAACACTGTCATTTGTTCATCATTCTAATGAGCTCTTGAAGCATTTGTTGTCTGTTTGCTTCTGTATTGTCCATCTACTGTCCATCTCCACTACATTCCACCACACATGTACAGTCAGGGCCACAAATATTGGCACTTCTTTCACAAAAGAAATGAAATGAAATTAGTTGCACATAGGAATGCTTTGGTATTCACATATTTATTGCTTTTCATTGCTTTGGATCAACACACAAGCTGAGGAACAAAGTCAATCTTGGGTCCCGATCAAGTTATTTTGGGCCTCTTTTCCAACACAGTTCATTTAAATCACTGCACGTCCATTTGTGTGTGTGTGAGATAATACACACAGCACTGATATCTGTTGTTGTTTGATTTGGTTTGATAGTGTTTTTCATTAGGTTCTTTTCAGAGTCTAACCTCAATTTTTTCACCTTCAGGGACGGTTCTCACAGTTCCTCAGATGTCCATTAGTTAGGGTTAAGGACACCAGATTGCCCACTGAACATAACTAGATTTGGATTATAATTGCCGATACCAGATCCATTAAAATATACCTGAATCAGCCCAGATTTTTAGAAATCTGATATAATTCAAATCCAGAAAAGCATAAGTAAAATAATTGGCTCCTAAAAAATGACATTGCACTGTAGCTAACCTCCCTGGACGTGGGCGGAATAGAAAAATTTGATGGACGATTGCAACAAACAAACTTCCAAAGAAGTTCAGGGTCACCTGCACACATCTTAGAACTCTGTCACCATCTGAAAGAAACCCAGAAGGACCCCACTGTCAACAGAGAGACATTACAAACACAGACTGGAGTTCTGAGAGAACATCCAGTGAACAGAGGAGATCAAATAGAGCCTTTTGGGGAAGCACACACTTCATTTCCTCTGTTCCTTTCTCTCCTGTCATTATAATGCAAAGAAAAGAAATGAACAAATGAATACCCAAGCAGTTATAATTGAAACAATGAAGTGCAGGGGTGCCAATATTTTTGGCAATGACCAGTTAATCGATTCTGATTGTCTCTTTGTTTGCACAGGTTCAGGAGTCACTGTGGAGGACATTCTGAAGGATGATGAAATGGTCACGTCTTATCTGCTGCGAGACATTCCTCTGTCAGAGTCCGTGGTCCATCAGCTGGTCAAAGCCAAGATCAGGCCAGAACAGGTAATCCATGACAGCAGTTCAACATACGCTGATAAGCCATAACATTACAACCACCTGCCTAAAATAGTGTAGATCCCCCTCATTCCATCAAAAGAGCTGTGACCTGTCGAGGCATGGACTCCAAAAGACCTTTGAAGGTCTTGAACTGATCCCAGGAACTACCGGTGGAACCCCAGCTTGACTCCCACGAGGAGAGCTTTGGACATGTTTAACGAACACAGAGGTGGAAAACTCTAATATTGAGTTTTATTGAGGAAATAAACACTAAGTTATCATTTTCACGGGGGGCTAAACTATTTCCACAGTTGTGTATATTTAATTAATATTAAACATGGAGTTAACATGGAGTAGAAGTTATCAATGAGTCGAAGTATTGACCAGCTCTAGTGTGAATATGTGAAAATATATTGGTATTCAGGAACACCCCTAGTGGCTGGCGGACTCTGTGCTGCCCCCTGCCCATCACCAGTCCTTTTGTATTGTTGAGTCTGTGTGTTATCTGTGTGTGAATGCATCTCCGGTGGAGATTCACACACTGGAGCGCGTTCCCTCTGTATTGGTCCTGTGGTCCTGTCGCGCGGTACAAGACACCCAGTTTGGGGGGAGAGAAAGCAAGTGGGATCCACGGGCCACAGGAACAAAGCCCTGGACCCCAGGAATGACATTAGTGTTAGAAAGGCTCTTTATTGGTTTTCATATGGAAATTTGGTGGGGTGGAGGAACGCAGGGCTTTCTCTTTTCTTCAGCCTTTCTCAGGGCCGCCTAATTCAGCCCCAACATGGGGGGAAAATGCTGGCTGGATAAGCCCCTAGCAACTAATCAGATGGGCAGAGAGAGAGAGAGAGAGAGAGAGAGAGAGGGAGGGATGCAGTTGGACATCTGTCAGTGGGATGACAGGTTTCTCATATGTGTGACTCATGCACACATAACCTACATCCACAAACATGCATAAGACCCACCTGGGGCGACGGTCATCGCATGGCTCGTTATTAATGGCAATATAAAGTATGGAGCGACGCTGTATGGATGCTGTCACACACACACGCACACACACACACATTCTTGCACGCACACACACAGAGTAGTGTACAATAGGGCTTGTGAGTGTTGTGGAATGTGGGGAAATGGATTGAGTGGCCCACCCTGCTATAAGCTGGCTGTGTATTGCATGCATGTGCACACTGTGCATCGTGAGTACTGTCCTGCCCGCTCCACCAAAGCTCCATAGTGCAGAAAGTGGTCAGTGGAGCATCACAGTGATTTTGAAGTAAAATTGAACATAATATGGCCTTCATATTCCACGGCCATTGGTCTCTGACAGCATAACTGGCATTACTCTCTCTGCATGGCTGGGATGGTCATCCCTGTTCCCTCAGCACTCTGTATGGGCAGTGCTTACCAGTGCAGGTGTTAAGATACAGAGCGGTAGGGCTTAATCAGAAATTAATCAAGACCGATTTAAACTTGCCCACGATGATGATTTCACTTTTTAATTCTTAATCTAGTAATAATTCTATAATGAATGATCTATTATTAATTCTATTCATATGTGTTCATATACTGTCCCCTTAAAATGTACTATTGCACGTGCAGTCATTTGATTCTGTCTCCATTTCGAGACATAGAAGCAACATGGAGGAAAACTGAAACAGAGCCAATGGTGCAACTTGAGCAGCTTGTACTAAAGAAAAATACAGTGTCTGTCTTTTGGACACATCTTGACTTTAGTGAAGATGACACCAATTTGGGGTGATATCACTCAGCACTACAGAGCAGGTGATGAGTGCTGACTATAACAGTGCATAAAAGTTCCCAACACTCTCCTGATCAATAACCTTCATCCTAGCATTAATCTCATGTGCTCGGAACATCATGGCATGGGTTTCCATGGCTGAGCAGCTGCTTGCAAACCTTGCATCCCTAACCAGAAAAAGGTTGGTACCTCCAGCAAAGTGGCAAGACTCATCCAGAATACAGTACCTTTAATACATTACATAAGAGGGTTCTGCTCTTCAGGTCGTAGACTTCAATCAGTGAGATCCATTAGATCATTTCAGTCTTCAAGTTGAATTCTTATTTTGATCCTTATCTATTTCATTCTCTCACTTTCATTCTCAGTTTGCATATGGAGTTCCAGACCTCCACCTGAGGGATATCGCCTGCAGTCAAAGTCTTCTGGAACGTTTCTTGATCTTCCCGAGCCGCCGAGGCACCTACACTGTCTACAACGCCTTGTGCCCCCTCAAACCATGGCAGCTGGAGAGCATTGAGGAGAAATTTTATGCTGACGTTGACCTATTCAAACTGTTACGCCTGGTGAGTGTGAAAGCACCAAAACCCTCCTCTGTAGTCGATTGGCCAGGACATTTTGATCGTCTGAAGTTGGTTTCTATAGTTTATCTTTAAGTTGTCGTATCGCTGTTGTTTTGGCTAGACTTTGTGACCTCTACTCTCTTTAGACTGGACTATCAGCATGGGTTACAATAGTGGTAACTGCTGCCAACAGCTCCCTGAGCTCCTTTCTCTTTCTGAGCTTTGTCTGGCTGTATATGTGTAGGAGAGGATGAGTACCGATCAGCCCAGCAGACTTGACCTATTTTAGTAACGAGATTAGAGCCGACCCCTTATACTGCTGTGCGAGACTTAACTGTATAAACACTTTGTGTAATAACAGAGAGAGGATACACCTCCCACTTCAGTCCCAGGATAAAAGCTATTATTATTTATTATTAAATCAGAGATAATGGAACTCACATTAACCATCAGAACGGCAGAAATTTGATCTCTGTGTGCCGTGATTGGTGTCAGACTGGTTTGAGCCGGTTTGATTTTCAGCAGAACACATCCAGTGAGCAGCAGTTCTGCAGATGGAAACACTTTGATGGTTATAGAGGTCAACAGAGAATGGTCAGACTGGTTGGAGCTGACACAGAAACTCAGAGACTGGAGTAGAACTCAAAGTCTGATCATGCTTGATTTCTGAGGGTCATCGCACAGATTCTATTAACAAACTCCTTCTGTTTTTAACACTTTATAAATCATTCTAAATGAAAGGTTCTAAGTACTCAACTTCCAAATTTGTCATACAACTCTTCCACCCCAAAGCACAGTCCATAAATTACAGTTCTTTCCTCTGCCTCGCTGAACTGTCCAGTCTGAGAGGAAGGATGTCTTATTCTGGAGTTTGTTTCCTAAACACCCCATTGTATTTTAAGTCAGCTGAACGGCTTCCAGGCACCGCGAGGGCAATGGAGGACAGGATAGTTCTGGAAGCGGTGCAGGATATCAGCGTAGACACATTTCCAAAAGTGTGCTCAGCATTTTCACAAAGGCTGTGTCCCAAACAGTGATTCCAGCTGTTTTTGAATGATAAACAATCCAACATTCAATCATGGTTTAAAATATTTAAACCATTTGAACGAAGGTGTAGCACAGGCAGCATGATAATATCACTACTACTACTGAAGACCAAACGTGATGTGGCATCATACAGAATTGCACCCACAGCATGACACCAGACCTTCTGGATGTGTGACAGCAAACTGTTATTGGTGCTGACCACGGTGCCTGCACACAGTATCATTGGTCGTTTCTACCAAGACAAAAATAAGACCTGCTGCCACTGTATGACCCCATTACAGACAGAAGACGTCTAGGTTCACTTATGGGTTTGGAGCGGGTCTTGCTGCAATGCATTAGGCAGGATGTCAATGTTTGCCTGCTCCAGAGTGTCCTATTCTATTGGCAGTGCTTCTCTACAGGGACTATACAAGTTGCATTTGCATTTGCATATATTTGTCAGCAATGGGTGCAGCTTAATGTAGCTAAATGTATTCATTAGAAGGGGTGTCCACAGACATTTGGACATCCAGTGTATTATGATAGCTCATTCAGTAAATAGTGGTGTATAACCGTATACTGTGTATACAACCTCTTCCTCCCCTCAAAACCATCCCAGCTCCCACGTCTTTTGGATGAATACTCCACCGGCATTGACCTGCACTTCTGGGCTCAAGCACTATCTGCTGTCTCCGGGAAGCTCAGAGTGGTACGTATGAGTGTATTCCACTGGTCACCCTTCCAAAAGGCCCAGGTAGTGCGGTATTTTTAGCAGGCAGGAAGTCCTGGTTTCCTCTAACTGCTGCTTTTTTACGCAAGCACACAGCAGCAGGGATATCATTTGTGCGTTTGCGGAAGACTAAATCTAACCGATGCCCTTCGGATGCTCCCAGTGGCTCCACTGTTTATAAATCTCTGTCTGTCAGGCTGCGAGTTTTGGCTCATGCAGGAGGTCAGTCCAAACATGTTGAAAGGAGGCTGCTGAACTGAAGACAAAATGGACTGACGGATGGACAGACAGAAAGACAAAGACGGTGTGAAAGCACAGAAACACATAAAAAAGATCTGAAGACAGACAGACAGACAGACAGATAGATAGATAGATAGATAGATTCTTCAAAGTCCTCTTCTCTGCCACGGTTACCAGCTTCATGCTGACCACAGAGCCAGCCCACCTGATCAGTTTGTCCAGCCTGGATGTGTCCTTCTTGGATACACCCCCAGCCAGTGCCTGGATGTGTTCAATTCCATCTACAGCACACCTGATTTAACATCACTAAACACTGATTTACCAAAGCAGATGTTGATTACACTATAAATAATACTAGACTCCCACGAGGAGAAGCTTTGTAGATGTTAAATGAAAACAGTGATGGAAAACCACATTTTCTTTACGTTAAATATTTTATATTTTCGCAGAATAATACGTCGTTATATCCACCATCTGAAACCTACAGTAAAGAGTCCATAATGGACCATAAGGACCTGAAAAAAGATGATTAAAAAGAATAAATGAATCATATTTACAGCTCTTGAAAAAAATGATGGTCATGACTCAAGTGCCCCTGAGCAAGGCACTTATCTCCTCAACTATCCCCAGGTGCCCACTGCTCCTGCCCACTGCTCCGGGCATGTGTGTTCAAAGCCCCGCTCACTGTGTGAATTCACTGGGAAAAACCTGGAGTGGAGCTATATAAGGTTCTCCTGTGATAATGACATATGAAAGTATCAATAGATACCTTTGCAATTTCATTTGATTATGAAGAACCTGATTCCAGATTAGTGCACTTTTGGCTTTGTTGGATCAGGAATCGTTGTATGAACTGAAGTGTATTGTACTGTAGCGAGTCTGCCAACACACCACTTGTCTTCTGGCCCTGTTTCCTGTGCAGTTATTTGAGAGGAGCAGTTTCAAAGAGCTTGTTCAGGTGCTGTTGCCCCTATTCCAATCCCCGGGAGACGCCTCCTTCAGCCAGCTAATGGCAGCTGGTTCCAGTCTAGTCTGTGGCTACACGGAGGGAGCTTTCTCCAGAGTGACCTCTTTCAACTGGTATGAAGACAATAACTACAAGGCCTTCCTGGGGATCAACAACACCCGGACGCAGGGAGAACACACCTATGACTCCTCCAGTAGTGAGTGTACTTTCAGTGACCTCTGTTATCGAGCGATGTGGGTTACATTAATGAAGTTACATTGTGGTCGGGTTGTGTTTATGTCTCTCGTCTCCTTCTTTTCCGTTCTGTTCCAGGTGAGTTCTGTAACGACGTCATGAAGGATCTGGAGTCCAGTCCAGCTACGAGGCTCATGTGGAATACACTAAAGCCGTTCTTGATGGGGAAAATATTATACGCTCCTGATTCGCCTGCCATCCGACAACTCATCAAGAACGTGAGGGAATAACATCTTTCTAAATGTTGATTATGAAGTGTGGTCAGCTTGGGCGGACTAGAGTTTGACCGGACAAGCTCATTACTCTGCACCAATAAAAGTGTTGGGAAAGGGGTCTGCTCTGATTGGCTGGTTTATTGCACCAGTGATGACTCCTGGGAGCCTCTTTGCCTGGCATGGCATTCATTGACCAAGAAAGCTGAAATTGCTGCAATAGGTGTCAGCAAGGGATCGTCTATAAAGTGTCCCATGTAGTGTACAGAGAAACATCTGACAAACGTAATACAACCATTCTTAAAATGTGCCTTAGTTGAATTTAAATACATTTTTAAATAATAAATTCATATCTTTTTTTATTTTTAATGGTCAATTCAATTTTCATGTGGCTCCTGGAACATTTTGTGGACCATGAGTTAAAAAAGGTTGGTTCACCTGAGTTAACCTGCTTGTCTGGAGGTGACGAGCTGCTCTCTAGTATCAACAACACGATGTTCACCCAGTGTCACGGTTACGATTTACCATTTCAGCAGCTTCGATGGTGGTTTCTCCTGTGGGAGAGGTCTGTGTAACTATAATGAGTATATATATAAAATACAATAAGTGTATATAAGAATATAATAAGTAGTAGTTTTGCAGTTTGGTTGTGCTGGACGAAAAGACAACAGTGTTTGAGGTTCATGGTTTGTCACATCCCTATACTTCTTACTGTAGCCCAAAAATGAGCAGCGCAGATACACTACTTGTAGGTGTAGGTGGCTGCATTCAGAGTTATCAGGGTATCAGGGTAAACTCTGCCCTGTTCCAGCTGTATTAGTGAATAAACAGTGTCGCACACTTATCACGAGTGCGTTCAGGGTTTGATTGTCTTACGTTTTTTCTGTTATTTGCATTTTTGCACAAGGATGTTTCTGCAGCCCTGCAGGGACACCGGGCTTGTATTCTTTCCCGCTGTTATGTAAGTGGGCCTAAGGCATTGCACGACTGAATGCTGCTCAAACACACTTCCCCTCTGTGGGCCCTGAGGCCCCCTTTCTTCTGTACTTCCCTCTGATGGGAATCTGACCTGCCTTGAAAGAGTTCAAGGTTCAGTGATAAGCCACCACAGAGTGATACCAAAACACCAGCCGGGTGTCTCTGCTTCAGACTGAGGGACCCCGCTATTCTAAAGTCCTTTCATTTCACACCCGGGCTGCTCGCTCACATCGGGTCTTGCACAGCTTTGGAATCAGTTATTTCAGGAATATTAAAAATGGCATTAAAATGTGTAAAATAGTCATTTCCAGCTTCAAAAGGACAGAATCCTTGATGTCATGAGCGAGCGGACAGAACAGATGACGAGGGATCGATGATTCAGTGAAGTGAAGGAAAAACAAATCTAGGATACTAACAAACAAACACTGGGGAATTCTAACACAAAATACACTAAACCTAGACAAACAAAGGAACCAGATACTCAAACAAACAGGTTCTACTGAAACAAAGACAACAAACAAACCAAAACAAGCTACACTTACATACAGAGTGAAGGAACAGGTACAACCAAACAAGCGCTAACTATGCTAACATACAGGGAAGGTAACAAAAGGACTGACAAAGACAGCCGGAGACAAAGGGTCTTAAGTACAACATGACATTGATCACACCTGGGACATGATAACCAGGGGGCAGGGTTACAAATCAGACACAGATGGGAATGGGCGGAGCAAGGGAGGAGACAGAACCAAAACAAACAACCCCTGTGCTTAGGAGCACATGGGGAGAAACAACTAGAACCACAGGAAGACAGAGGAGAACAGGACTGACAAAGGGCAGGCATGACACTTAAAAATCAACATTATAATATTAGTATGTGTGGTTACTGCTGGGTTATTCTTCCCTTTGGCGGGGAAGCACACCAATAAGAGATCTCGGGGATAAGCCCCCTAACTCTACATTCTCTTACAATCCTGTAAATGGATGGATACACTATCCGATCTGCTGTTACAGGCACAAAATGAGTGTATCTGAAGGAAACATCTTCCTGTTGCCCAGTTTGGGTGTTAAAGTGCTGGTCCTGGGCTTTGGGCCACATCAGTAATCCCAGTAGTCCTGAGCATGCTCCAGTGTCAGAGTGTCAGTGAGACTATAAAGCTATAAAATTCACTGGAGCATTTTAATAATGATTAGTCAGGAGGTACTGGATGTCCGTTTGATGTCAGAAAGACTCTCTATCACATATGATGCTCCAGACACTACAAAGATGAAGACAAACACATGCCTCCTCCAATACGGGTGAAGCCACCTCCTCCCCTGCCGCCATTACATCATTGCTGGTCAGCCAACGTGCTCGGAAAAAATTGCATGGCTTGAAATGGCTTGAGCTGACCAGCATCGCACTGGGTGTGATGTGGGGATAGAGCGCCACCTACCCACCCAGAGAGAGCATTGCCAGTTGTTCTCTCTCAAACTCCAGCTGCTGATGGTTGGACTGTAGTGCCCTTATTTCAACGCCGGTGGGGGTTGGTAGAGAAACGGACATTAGAGTGGAGCTATTGTTGTTTAGACACACGTTGTTGAAGTATAACAACAAGCAGATGTAGATTATTGAAGATTATTATTAGAACTCAATCCGATCTGCTGTTACAGGTACAAAATGAGTGTATCTGAAGGAAACAGCTTCCTGTTGCCCAGTTTGGGTGTTAAAGTGCTGGTCCTGGGCTTTGGGCCACATCAGTAATCCCAGTAGTCCTGAGCATGCTCCAGTGTCAGAGTGTACCACGCTGGCCTTTCAGTGAGACTATACCAGCTTTGTCCTGGGGGAAATCAGTCCCTCACTGCCACTGACCCACTATTCTTCTCATTTCGTTTTGTGTTTGTCCCATCAGATATTTGACAAGTGGGACAGGTTTGATTTCCATCGTGATTTGATTCAAAACACTTAAACGTTCGGATTTAACTACTTGAACCTGATTTGTATACAAGCCCACCTTTCAGTTCCTCACTCACACAAACACAGAATGTACAGGGGTGCTTGAAAGTTTGTGAACCCTTTAGAGTTCTCTATATTTCTGTTTGGGCTTAAACTTTAGAACTTCCACACCGATCCTAAAAGTAGAAAAGCAGAACCAAATTATACAAATGAGGAAAAATATTACGACAAATAAATGTTCACAGTAACGGTTGTGTGGAGCAGCAGCTTCTCCTTGCAACCCTGCCATGAACACCTTTGTGTTCTCCTGATTAACATTCTACTGAACATTAACAATCAACGTGAGAAAGGTCCTTAGTTGATTAGAAGTTCTCTTGGGTTCCTTTGTGAGCTGGTGGACGATTACGCACCTTGCTCTGATTGTCTCCCATTGATTGAAAACATCTGACTCTAATTTCACCTTCAAATGATCTGCTGATCGTGAAGGTTCACATACCTTTACTCTCACAGATCTGGAAATCTGGATCATTTTCCTCAATAAATAAATATAAGTGTAATACTTTGTCTTGTTTGTTTGATTTATGCAGAATTATAGAAAATTATATCTATTATTTTAATACATTTTAACATGTTTTAATAATATTAACTCAGTAATCGTCTATACACATCCTGCATACATACCTAGATTAAAATTTCCCAATGACTGGACCAATAGAGATGCTCCGAAATGACATAATTAAATATTTTTATGTTCACGTCAATCCTGTAAAGCTCCCATTTTGGAGATCAGAGGTTTTTGCAGGTCAGTGAGAATATGAACCTGTGTGTATGTGCAGTATGTATGTATATATCTATGTGTGTGTGAATACATGGTATGTTTGTGTGTCTCCAGGCCAACTCCACATTTGAGGAGCTGGAGAGACTGAGGAACATCATCAGATCATGGGAGGAGGTGGGACCACAGCTATGGGACTTCTTCCAGGACAACATCCAAATGAGCATGCTACGGGTGAGTGGGAAAGTAGGACCACCACAGAGCAGCTACTATGTGGGTGGTGGGTCATTCTCAGCACTGCACTCACACTGACATGGTGGTGGTGTGTTAGTGTGTGTTGTGCTGGAGTGTTTACACACTGTGTCCACTCACTGTCCACTCTATTAGACACTCCTACCGAGTGTAGATGTAGATGTAAAGTCAGAGACAGAAGCTCATCTGTTTCTGCACAGTTTGTGTTGGTTGTCCTCTAGTCCTTCATCAGTGCTCACGGGACGCTGCCCACAGGATGCTGTCTGCTGGATATGTTTAGTTGGCTGACCGTTCTCAGTCCAGCAGGGACACTGAGGGGTTTAAACACTCCAGCTGCACTGCTGCGTCTGATCCACTCGTACCAGCTCAACACACACTAACACACCACCACCATGTCAGTGTGACTGCAGTGCTGAGAATGACCCACCACCCACATAATAGCTGCTCTGTGGTGGTCCTGTGGGGTCCTGACCATTGAGGATCAGGGTGAAAGGGGTCTAAGAAGGGTCTTGATAAACAAATTGAACTACAAAGAGCCTCTGTATGGGGAGTGTCACTAATCAAATGGACAGAAGTGTAGAAAGAAGTAGTTGTTGGTGGTTTATAGCTTATCTGGTCTTCCCTATGTTTCTCTTTCAGGACATCTTGAGGAACCCCTCAGTCATGGACTACATGGACCGGGGTTTGAAGAACACTGACCTGACAATCAGACACATCCTCAACTTCTTTTACACTGGCTCTGAAGAGGACCGGGGTGAAGGCATGGTGCACTTTGACTGGAGGAACGTCTTTAATCTGACTGACAGAACGCTCAGGATGATAAATCAGTATGGGGAGGTGAGAGAGAGATGGTTCTTTGCATTCTTGTTCCTTTTTTCCGACTTTTAAACGTCTATGTCATATGGATTGAACACGTTCAGGTCCTCTGATCCTTACCAAGCTCTTCCTATGCTTGATGTGTTAGAGCTGGGAAACACAGAATCCCATCCCACAGCATAGCACCATCTCCTGGCTGCAGTCTGATTGACAGTTCTTTTTCATCTCTAGGCAGTAGTGGCTAATGGGTAGGTGGCTAAACCCACCCTATTCAGCTGTACAGCTGGTGTGTTGGTGTGTCCAGTTGGTCACGGCAGTGATTAAACTGTCCAGAGGCTGCATGACTTGGAATTCATGATGACAAGTTTCCTGACTCACCATTCACACTGTAATCATCGCAGTCTGTAGTTAAACATTTTCCACTTAGAGTAAGGGTCACCAAAGGTCATCTGTGACCTAAGGGATAAGGAAGCAGGCTTAGGGCTGGAAGGTCACTGGTTCGATCCCATTATCCCTAATTGCTCCATTGGAGCTGAGGTGGTTGCCCACTGCTTTAGGTGTGTGTTCTCACTGTCTTTCTTCTTAAATGATCTTAAGAACTGCGAACGACTGATTTACCCTCCAGTAAGGTCCGTTCTGGACCATCATAATGTCTAGGAATCATAATGCATTATGATACAGTGTATATTGAAGTGGTCTAATGGTTCAACAACTGAACATCAAATTACAGTTTAATTACACTTTCATTGGTATTTACCATCAGTTTCACACTGAAATGGTAAACACTAAATAAACGTTCTTTTCTCATTTCATGGCAATGGCATCTTAAAATGAAGTGCCTAATAACTCGTCTCATACTGCTTTTAATAATTCACATGTTGTGAGAACATATGATCCATACTGGTCTGAACAGATCTGATTGGCTGAGTAGCATTATGGGTGATAATTACACAGCATATGACTGATTTATGAGTTTTCTGTGCTGCTAATTCTGTCCTGTAAATGTTACATCCCCTCAAAATGAAATAGTTCTGAGTAGTTTAGGAAGTTTTATGTGAAAACGTACAACATTAAAATTCAGTGTCCCAAAAGTAGAGGTTGCATTTGGTCATACCAAAGTCCATAGTGTGGAGGAAGGCGCTGAAATTGCAGGTGTATGGCGGTGCACCCTCATGTGGGTCTACCAGCAGTGGCTGAAATCCCAGTCTACAGGAAACTCTCCTCGGAATTGCAGTCGAAAGACAAAACTATGCAATGGCTTGTTTCTTGGATTGTGAATGAAAAATGCTTCACTTCCAGACGAGAACTGCTCAATGTCAACACAGGTCCTTCACCATCAGTTTCTGAACACTCCACAGGAAACTCCAGACCATCAGCATATGGAGCAGAGTGGAGCCTTTTCGCCCAAAGAACTATCCCATTTATGGTGGGAGAAACTGGACTGTTGACTGGAAACGTCTTATCTGGTCAGAGGAATCTGGTTTTAGTCTTTATGTGAATGATGCTCAGCTTCATGTTCATCATAGACCCCAGGGAGCCTTCAGTGAGGATGGCATGCATCATCTTACCAAGGAACGTAACCTTCCTATCCCTGAATTCCTAGATGACAATTGTCACATTCACATGACTGATTGGCATGATGAACATTCTGGAGCACTTACACATCTGGATTGACCCACAGCATTCTCAGATTTAAATCCTCAGATCTGTGGGACGACCTGGAACTGTGGGTACAAACACATGGGAAGGGGGTCACGAAATCTGGCCAATAGTTTGAAGCAAGACTGACTGAACACTGATATTGTTTATGTTCAGAAACTTACCCTGAGTGGTGTTTACTTCAGAGATTTTGGGATGACCAGACAATTGTGCTTTTGCTGTTGGTGCACGTTCATCACTCCACCACCCTCTCCACTCTGTCTGCACTCTTGGATATGGAAAATCCCACAAGGAGAACTGAATGGACAGACCCTCAGCCCTTTTGTGCTCTGCTGTTCTGAAGTAATGTTCAGGGAAAGCTCTGATTTCTCCCTGAGAGCATAGCAGTGTCCCGGAGAGTCCTTCAGCGGTGGGGCTCAAAGCGCAGCACCCTTCAGCCTAATCAGAGGGAGGCCTGCGCAGTGTGGGGCAGAGAAAGCAACACCGCTGCTGTCTAATTGTAAAACTCTCAGACCCTCTCGGTCTTTGTCTCTGCTTCAGTCAGCGACACTCGGGGGTGACAAACCCCATCGTTTGAGCCCAATTAGGTACAGCTGTCAGTCCACTCAGCCCTCTTTTCAACCACCTACAAAGAGACAGGCTCGGTAGGCACCCGGGACCACAGTGGGCATCTGCTATCACAGTCCAACTCCACACAAATTAACGCACAACAATTCAATTAAGCTGACATTAGGCTGTGTGGGCAGGAGACACATTGAGGATGTCAGTGCGAGTGGTGAAGTGCTGAAGTGCAGGTTTCTCCGGTGGCATTGCTCAATCCGACACGGTTCTGCCCTAATGGGAGTCCAGCATTGAGCTGTCAGGCGGTGAAGGAGAGAATGTGAACTTTGGCACTGGCTTTGTGAGGTCCCTGAGTGCAGCACTGAGACCTGCTGCTACAATGAACTCTGTGGAAGGGCATTTTCTGGAGAGGGTGACCAAACATGACTGATTTGTTTGGGCTCAGTTTTGTCCCGTTCATTTTATTAAATTAATTTAGTTCATGTGTCAGTCGTGCTCAGCTCAGTTTTCTTTGATTTAGTCCGTTTTATAAAAGTAACTCTCAGGATCTGCACTTTGCAGGCAGTTTAATGCAGTTTTCTAGGCTTCATATCTCAGGATCAGAGTCACCTACAGACATAAGACACATATCATATCAAACTACCATGTGTGACGAATAATCAGCGACTATCAATGGAAATCAGCTAAAATTCCCTCATTTTCTACTGATTTAAATTCCTGCTCTGTCCAATTGTACACGATCAACCTGCATACAGACTGTGATTGATCAGAGAGAGGGGGTGGGGCTGATGATCAACCTGCATACAGACTCTGACTGATCAGAGAGAGGGGGCGGGGCTGATGATCAACCTGCATACAGACTCTGACTGAACAGAGAGAGGGGCGGGGCTAATGCTCAACCTGCATACAGACTCTGACTGAACAGAGAGGCAAATGACATCACTGACCCAGATATTGTGTTACAGAATAAAAAAGAAGGGAGGGACTGTTTGCTCTCCTTTTGCTCACATGGTGTTCAAATTTCAGAATAAAAGTCCTCAGAGGAGATACAACTGATACAAAAATAATAATAATAATAATAATAGATACTTCTTATCATCCTTCTTATCTAATCGCAAACTAAGGTGTAAGTAAATGTTTTATCAAAACATGGTCAAATTCATAGCAATTTCGATATTCATTAAATTTTTCTAAATTGAAGACAAGTTTTTTGTATCTCAATGAGTAATGACTGTTACAAATAATGTGATATACAGTACAATACAATATTTCTCCATATTTATTTGTTATTTATTTTCCCATAGTTTGCATTAGGGCTCCACAGTGTGGTTAAAATTCATTGTTGGTTGTTCTGATAACGTTATGAGAAGCAATAAGGTTTGGGTTGTAGACCGTAGACAGTATAGTCCACTTAATACTTTACTCTGTGAGTGTATAATCAGTTTATTCTCCATAACTTATGGAGGTATTTGTTTATTTCTCAGTGTCTGGTTTTAGATAAGTTCATGGGTCTGCCGGACGAGACCCAGCTGACCCAGCGGGCACTAGACCTGATTGCTGAGAAAAAGTTCTGGGCTGGCCTGGTCTTTGAGGACTTGTTCTCCTGGACCACCAAAATCCCTTCACATGTCAAGTTCAAGATCCGTATGGACATTGACACCGTGGAACGTACCAACAAGATCAAAGACAGGTAGAGTCTTTGTCAGCTTCTTCACACTGATGTCTATCATGAACATCACCCTGTGTTTACGTATCCTGGACTTCATTCATTTCTTTCTCAAACATAAGGTTGCAGTTTCTTCACCTTTTGATTGGTCTCTCCATTTGGGGTCAGGTACTGGGACCCTGGTCCTCGAGCTGACCCCATGGATGACCTCCGTTATGTGTGGGGAGGATTTGCCTACTTGCAGGACATGGTGGAACATGCGGTGATCAAGACCCACACAGGGAAAGAATGGCCTCTAGGTGTCTATCTGCAGCAGATGCCTTACCCATGCTATGTGGATGACCTGTAAGTCAGAGAGGTTGTTAGGTGCTTCTGACCACCACTCTTAAACGCAGCTCAACGGTTCTTCTGTGGGTAGTGTGGTTCTCTAAATTGTTATGTGTGTGTGTGTGTGTGTGTGTGTGTGTGTGTGTGTGTGTATGTGTGTGTGTGTGTGTGTGTGTGTGTGTACTTGTGTCATGTATATACAAGGTTCATGCTGACGCTGAGCCGCTGCTTCCCCATCTTCATTGTGCTGGCGTGGGTGTATTCAGTCTCTATGATGGTGAAGACCATTGTGCTGGAGAAGGAGATGAGGCTGAAGGAGACACTGAAGGCCATGGGGGTCACCAACGAGGTTCTTTGGTGTGCCTGGTTCATCGACAGCTTCCTCGTGATGGCTGCCAGCACTGCCTTACTCACTGCCATCATCATGGTGAGAGGGAGCAGCTGGGATTGTCTGGGAAAGACGTTTCTGATCTTGAAAGGCTTTGTATAATAGAGCAGACCTGGATATTTACTGGTCATGTATCTATTTCTATATTAAGTATTCAAACCATTTTTACCAAATTTGTTGCTGAATCTACAGTTCGTGCCATGGTGCTTGAATGTCTGCTTGAAAACCTTTAGAATTGTTTGAATTTCTTTGTAAATTTGACCTTAAATTCAAATTTTCAGTCACCAAAATTGATCTTTATGGTTTCAATGAATAGAGTTATGTGTAGAGAAAGGAAAACTACATTCCAAAACATAATCATAACATGGTGGTGGTACTATCATGGTTTAGGCCTGTTTTGCTGCATCAGGGCCAAGAAGGTTTACATCAGCTAATTCTAAAGGAAAATATCAGGACATCTGTCTGTGAGCTGAATCTCGAGTGAATGTGGGTCATGCAGAAAGACAACGACCCCAAATACACAAGTCGTTCTACCAAAGCATGGTTAAAGAATAAAGGTAATGGTTTGGAATGACCCCAGTCATAGTCCTGATCTTAGAAATGTTGTAGAAGGACCTGAAGCAGCAGTTCATTGGAGGAAACCCACCAACATGGGCTGAAATCAGTGCAGGTCTAATTGCAGTTATTACTGCACAAGGAGGTCCCACTAGATACTAAAAGCCAAGGTTCACATACCTTCACCCTCACAGATAATATTGGATCATTTCCTCAATAAATAAATGAACAAGTATAATATTTTGATCTCGTTTGTTTGATGTGGTTCTTCTTTTAGGACGTGTGTGAAAATCTGATGCAAATCTATGCAGGAATATTGAAAATAGTTAAGGATTGACAAACGTTAGGAAATTCTTTATCAAATTTTTATGGATATTTTGAAAAGAAATATGTAACCTTTTATTATTTACAGAAGTTTAAATTGTTAAGCAACTATCTGGTGAAGTTGATGGCGTTAGGATGTGGACTAGGATTCGGGATATGATAATGATTATTATTACATCTATGCAATGAAACAAGTCCATTTATCTCATTAAGTGTAAGTTTAAAATAAATATATGTGCTTAATAAAAATGACTTAAATTGATCAGCTCGTTGGATAATTCACCACTAAATTGGTGATATATTACTGATCGTCACTTCACGTTTTTAATCCTCTACAAATGACCACACCATATAAGCAGTACTTTAATAGTTACTTGTAGGCGGGTGGTATTTTTGTGCCACACTGACCTCTTGTGATCATGCACAGGAATCATGTTCCTGACTCCACTGTATGCGTCACCCTGTGCATTCTTTCTGTGTGTTCTAAGGGAGGCAAAGTGCTGAACTACAGCAATCCCATCATACTCTTCCTCTTCCTCCTGACCTTCACCACGGCCACCATAATGCAGTGCTTCCTGATGACTGTGTTTTTCAACAAAGCCAACTTGGCCGCAGCCTGCAGTGGGATTCTCTACTTCAGCTTCTATCTACCCCACCTGGCCTGCTTCACTTGGCAGGATCGCATCACCAAGGACATGAAGATCATGGCGGTACGTCACATCGCACACCCCTAGCTGATCGATACATGAGCTCTTTCTGTAAATACAGGGTTCTGCTTGGTTCTATACAAACCAAAAGGTGCACATAGACCCACTGTGCTACACTAAGGGGAATTTGTCCTCTGCTTTTAACCCACTAGTGAATTCACACACTAGGGGGCAGTGAGCACACGTGCCCGGAGTGGTGGGCATCCCTATCCACGGTGCCCGGGGAGCAGCTGCTTTACTCAAGAGCACTTTAGTCGTGTCTTGCCAGATCAACTAATCGAACCGGCAACCTTCCAGTCATAAGGCTGGTTCCCTAAGTACCAGGCCATGACCAAATGTCCTGTGAATGACCTGTGAGTGTGGTATTGAGTGAATGTCTCTCTGTGATCTTGTGTGTATTAGAGCCTGATGTCTCAGGTGGCGTTTGGTTTTGGGACAGAGTATCTGTCCCGCTATGAAGAGCAGGGTCTGGGACTACAGTGGGACAACATTCACACCAGTCCGCTGGAGGGTGACGAGTTTTCCTTTCACACCTCCATCATCATGATGCTGCTGGACACTGTGCTGTACGCTGTTCTTGCCTGGTACCTCGACAGTGTGTTTCCAGGTACAGGAACAGCTCACCTGCTGCATGCTTTCAAAGTAACAAGCAGTCGATGCCAATACGCCACCATTCAGTGTGGTTACTGTATGCCTCGTTAATCACACACTCAAACTAGGGTCGGGCAATTCATCAAAACCAATAATCCAAATCATTGGCATAATCTTGCCCATGATGATAATTTCCATTTATTTAGAAATTCTGTTAATACTTAAAAAATATTAATGTGTGTGTGTGTGTGTGTGTGTGTGTGTGTGTGTGTGTGTGTCTGTGTGTATTTTCAGGCCAGTATGGCATTGGCAGGCCTTTTTACTTCCCAATTCAGCCATCCTATTGGCTGAATCTCTCTGATCCCCCAAAACCAGGTGAGTGTGCAAAGATCTTTCAGGGTTTCTCATAAATGAAGTTCATAAGCATTTGTCTAAATGTCCACAGACGCCCGGACAATTTTAGCTGAGGAGGTAATGTTTACCTGGCATTTAAACCAGTATGAATCTGCAGTGTGAAAGTGCTGAAGTCTTTCTTTCTTGTAGTTTCTGAGAAAGCAGAGCAGAAGAGGCCATCAATCGACAACTCAGCACAGAAACGTGAAGATAATACTAATAACCTTCCCCAACCTGTGGAGGAACAGAAGACCCAACCTTCTGGGGCGCCAGGAACCTGCAAACATGGAGACATACGGGAGAAGTTGGAGCTGCAGAAAAAGCTCCAGGAAAACGAGGAGGAATCCAGTTACCAGAACCAGAGTACTTTGTCTGGAGGTATAAAACACAGCTTAGTAATTCTAAAATTCAGTGATGATAATGATGTATTGTTTTTGAAGCAAAGTGGCAAAAATTATGAACAAGTAGTTCAGGGGAAGGTGGTCCTGGTCCTGGAGTGCCGGATTCCGGCACGGTTTACTGATTTCTCTGCTCTCATAGACCCACTAAACATGGCATTTAACCGGTGTGTTGAATTCGGTGAGGGGTCAGGCAGGCAGGGGTCAGATAACATGCAGGTAATTCCATACTCAAAGTCAAAAACAAGAAACAAAGATCAACATCAGGACGTACAAACACTCAGGAAGACGTAGAGCACATTTAAATTAAGGCTGTAAAGGTGTCCTAATCAGTCCTAATGTATGTCAAAAAAATAAATAAAAATAAATAAATAAATAAAAGTTCCTTCTTTTAATTTAAAAATTAAACTATCATATATTTTATATTCATTTTCTAATATTTTGAGATTCTATATTTCTGGTTGTCATGTGCCATAAGCCAGTCTGATCAAGAGTAATTTTAAGAAAGGCTTGAAAGTTTACCTTTCTAAATGAAATTCATTTTTAATTTGCTAGTATGTACATATATTTAGTCAATTCTGATCCCATTTCTACAACTAAATGATGAAATACAAGATCAGAAATTGTAACAAATAAGTTACATTGAAATGTTAACCTTCTCTAAATCATGCAACTTCGCCATGACAAGAAAACAAACCTTAAACAGCTTCTCAATAAATGCTCAAAATTCAAAAAGAGCTCTGGGTTAATGAAGCTGAAACTAATTGTTGTAAATAAGTGTACTCAAAGGATTAGCTCCCAGCTCCTTTATCATCACTTTGCGATGGTTTTGTTGTAGTATCAGTGAACGTGTGTACTCATGCCATTGATAGACAGTGTACATACTGTACAATATACACACTTGCCCTTTCCCAGACCACTGCGGGAAGCTGGTGACCTTGTGTTCCCTGTGGCCGTAATGTTGATTCTGTAAGCAGTAGTTAATGTGTGTTGGAGGTGTTTGTTCTACACTGAGCTGAATTCCTTCGCTCTGATATCACTCCATTCACTGACTGCACCGTTTGTCTTTTCTAGCCTTTCAGCATCAATCAACTTAATAAACACTATTTAGTGCAGGTTATGACAGTTCAGATTGAAGAGGTAAAAGGCTGTCTGTGCATTATCAGTACTCGGAGAGTGCTGTGTTTATTTATGCCATTAGATTTTCTTGTGGTTGAAGCACTTAGTCCTTAGAACCTGACCCTGTGTTTGGAAACAGAGCAAAGCAAACAGTTTATATTGATTTTTATTGTCATTTAAACCAGGTGTAAAATTGCTGTGTGTTCTCGTGGTGGCAGTTTGTATGAACTCTACACTCTGTGAAGAGTGATCAGATGAATTTGCAAGTCATTCCCTGCCATGAAAATAACTCCATTCCATCCAGTGCTTTTCTGCCCTGCAAAATGACCTGCTCATTTCAGTGAAGATCTCGTTAGATCAGGAGAAAATCTTAATGAGTCGGTCATGCTGATTAGAATAGCAGACTGGTTGCTTTAAAAGAGTAGCGGTGCTTTTAAGTGTTCTTCTGTAACCAGGGTTTCCTCCAAAGGAACACGTGTATCACTGTTGCATTGCATCAAAAGGGTTTCCAAGGAAAGAACAATGCTGTTTGTAAGGTAGAACCCCAAGCAACCATTTATCCAATCAGAACTTCAAGGAGAGCGATTCAACTGCAGTGAAGAAGGCTTCAGGGTGACCAGGAAAGTCAAGCAAGCATCAGGACCACCTCCTAAAGAGGACGCAGCTACAAGATTGGGTCAGCGGCAGTGCAGAGCTCAGGAATAGCAGAATACTGGTGTGAGGGCATCTGAACACAAGTGAGATGAAGGCTTTTGGAGGATGGTTGATCTTGATAGTGTCAAGAAGGGCTGCAAAAAAGACACTTATCTCCAAGAAAATCATCAAGGACTGATGTTCTGCAGGAAGGATTGGACTGGAGAGGGAATTGAACTGGGATGCAGTTATTTTAATCAGATGAAGCCCCTTTCAGACTGCTTGGGATGTCTGGAAAAATGATTGTCTGGAGAAGAAAAGGTGAGCACTATTGTGAGTGTTGTGCCAACAGTGAAGCATCCTGAGACCATTCATATGTGGGTTCCTCATCCATGTGAATGGTTTCACTAAACATTCTGCCTAAGAACAGCCATAAAAATGATATCAGAACATCCTCCAATACCAACTTCTCCCAATGATCTAGGAGGTACTCGGAGATGTCATCATGTCACAAGGCAAAAGTGAAAACCAAGTGGCTTGGTGAACAAAACTTTTTTTGGTCGATGACCAAGAATCTCCTCAGATCTCAATCCCAACCTGTGGTCAGTCCCCAAAAAGAGGGTGGACAAACAATAACCCAGAAACTCCAAGCACTGATTAGGCAAGAATACTGTACATAAACACAGAGCTTGTAAAGACGATATTCATTTTATTAAAATCAAGCAGATAAGACAATCAGTAACTTCCTGCCTAATATGGCATAGACCCCCTGGCACCCCCAAAACAGCTTTGGCCCACTGAAGCATGGACTCCACAAGGTAGCATGCACTCAGTTTTTGCTCATGTGGCTCTCATGTGGGATCAGACCAGACTTACTACTGAGACCCTGTTGCTGGTTCATAGGTTGTCCATCTTTGGAGCACTTTTGGTAGGTGTTGACCACTGCATACCGGGAACACAACACAAGAACTGACCCAGTCGTCTAGAACATCACAGTTTGGTTCTTGTCAAAGTGTCTCAAATTCTAAAGCTTGTCCATTTTTCCTGCTTCAACACATCAACTTTAAGATCTGAATGTTCACTTGCTGCCTGTTATATTCACCCCTTCCAGGAGACAATGGTACCAGAGCATCAGTGTTATTGACGATCCTGTCAGTGGTTTTAATGTTTTGGCTAATTAATGCATGTTATTATGGTATTCTTTGCTGTACAGATGTGGATGCCCATAAACTTCTCCCATGTTAGAAGAATAAGAGAGGAAGTCTTATTGATTGGTCATCTGTGACTCCATGATTCCTGAAAGAAAGTTCAGCTTTGTACAATATTGTTTGTCCCATCTCATCCCACAGAGAAGGTGTTCTTCGAGGCAGAGCCGAGTGGCCTGGTGGTGGGTGTGCGTGTGGAGAACTTGGTCAAAGTGTTTAGTGGCAGCTCCAAACCTGCTGTTGATGGCCTTAGTATCACTTTTTATGAAGGCCAAATCACTGCTTTCCTTGGTCATAATGGAGCAGGGAAGACCACCACCATGTAAGTGCCTTTGACATCACACATTATACTACAGCATATTTGGTTGTTTTTGGTTGCAGGACCTCAGGTGACCAAAGGTGATCTGGCATCGTATGAAGTTGCACCCACACCATGACTCCATGTCTTCTGGACTCGTGTGTGAGTGTGTATGTGTGTATGTAATATAATGAGCTGATGAGTGAAACATTATCTCCATTTCAAAGGTCTATCCTTACTGGATTGTTCCCTCCTACCTCGGGCTCGGCCTTCATCTACGGCAAGAACATTCGGACGGAAATGGACACTATCCGCCAGTCTCTGGGCATGTGTCCTCAACACAACATCATCTTCCACCAGTACGTAGAACACGTTTTTAATAATGCTGACTCTTACTTAAGCTTTAAGGTTTATTAAAGACTTCATCAATACATCAGATCGTTACATCTTCCATAACTTTCCATTCCACAGTAGAGTAACACCAAAACCTTGGATCTCCAACACAGTAACTTAAAAATCCTTAACCTTCTGTAGAAGTCCTTAGGTGTGTGAATGTGTGTGTGTGTAGCATCATACAATGGACTGATGTATGATGTATTCCTGCCTTGTGCCTAATGACTCAGGTGGGCTCTGGATCAACCATGACCCTATTCAGGAGGAAGCAGATAAGATAATGACTGACTGACTGACTGACGTTTTTGGTGCTTTATTTTCTCTGTGCCGTATCTGCTTATGTTCTTCCCTTGTCTTGCAGTATGACAGTGGCAGAGCACATCCTGTTCTACTCGCTACTGAAGGGCCGGCCACTAGCCGAGGCTCAGCAGGAAGTAGAGAACATGCTGGAAGACTTTGGTTTACCACACAAGAGGAATGAGCAGACTCAGAACCTCTCAGGTCTGAAAACACTGCGCCACACTTGGTGACTGTACTAAAAACCACATTTATGTGTCAGTGTTTTTTGATAGTATTATGAGATCAGAGCTGTGCTTTAGTTTCAGTTCAAACTGCAGTTTCACAAACAGTAAATTAGACTTTATTAGAATATTGAAATATAACCAACCTTACACACCTAGTTTTACGTCTAAAGGGGAACAGATTATGGTAAGTGGTTAAATTCACACATGGCACATTAGTTTCATAGTTTAGTGTTAAAATATCTCTTCAAATGAAAACACATAGATGAGATGAGATGAGATGAGATGAGATGAGATGAGATGAAATGAGATGAAATGAAATGAGATGAAATGAGATGAGATGAGATGAGATGAGATGAAATTAAATTAAATGAGATGAGATGAGAAGATGAGATGAAATGAGAGGACAGGAGATGAGATGAGATGAGATGAGATGAGATGAGATGAGAAGATGAGATGAGATGAGAAGATGAGATGAGATGAGATGAGATGAGATGAGATGAGATGAGTTGAGATGAGATGAGATGAGATGAGATGAGAGGAGAGGAGTTGAGATGAGATGAGATGAGATGAGATGAGATGAGATGAGATGAGTTGAGATGAGATGAGATGAGATGAGATGAGAGGAGACGAGTTAAGATGAGATGAGATGGAATGAGATGAGATGAGATACAGTCTAATTTTAAAAGAGTTCTAAATTTATGACTGAATAACAGTTGAATATGTTTTGGGGATTTTCCTTGAAGAGTGAATCATTAATAATGACAGGATCGGCGTAAATCATTATCTGGGAAAGAACAGCAAACAAGATAAAGATGAGATAGAGTTAGAGATGAAGATAGAGATGAGATAGAGATAGAAATAGAGATGAGATAGAGGCAGAGAGAAGGTGGGGATAGAGATAGAAAGATAGAGATAAGAGATAGAAATAAGATGGAATGAGATGAGAGAGGAGATAGAGATGAGATGAGAGATGAGATGAGATGAGATGAATGGAATGGGATGGGATGGAGTTGAGATGGAGATGGGATGAGATGAGATGAGATGGGACGAGGAGGAGGAGGGTGGGATGAGATGGGATGGGGATGGGGATGGGGCCAGGAGGAGGGAGTTGAGATGGGATGGGGAGAGGATGAGGATGTAGGATGGAAATAAGATGGAATGGGATGGGAGGATGGGATGGGGATGGGATGGATTGGGGATGGGATGGGATGGGATGGGATGGGATGAGATGGGGCGGGGAGGAGAGGAGTTGAAGGATGGGATGGGAAGATGGGATGGGATGAAATAAGATGGAATAGAATGAGAAGAGAGATATGAGATGAGATAGAGATGAGAGATAGAGATAGAGATAGAGATAGAGATGGAGATAGAGATAGAGATTGAGATAGAGATAGAGATAGAGATGAGACAGAGAGAGAGACAGAGAGAGACAGAGTGAGATAGAGATAGAGAGAGAGAGATGAGATAGAGATGAGTTGAGATAGAGATGAGATAGAGATAGAGATAGAGAGAGGCAAGTTAAGATGAGATAGAGATGGGAATGAGATGAGATGAGATACAGTCTAATTTTAAAAGAGTTCTAAATTTATGACTGAATAACAGTTGAATATGTTTTGGGGATTTTCCTTGAAGAGTGAATCATTAATAATGACAGGATCGGCGTAAATCATTATCTGGGAAAGAACAGCAAACGGTTTCAGATATAAAGCACCATTATACCATTATTGTTCTGTGAAGATTAGTCAGTGTTTCTGCTCGACTTACTGAGCTGTGAGTAATGAATATATGGGCTCTTGTCATGTGGCTGAACTTTTGCCTGCTTTGGACGTCATCTCAGCTGGTCCTGGAATGGGTTGTTCTTTCTTATTTCTGGATAAAGAACAGAAACAGTAACATACAGCGAGTTACAGTGAGTTCTCCCTCAGAAGCTGCCTTAACTGAATGACATTTTCCATCGAGACAAACTTTAGTTTTAAAAGTCCGAGAATGTCCCCGGGTCAAAGTTCTGCTTAATGGTTTGCATTATTATTTGGGAGTGATGACATAAAACATAAGTCTTTATATTGTTCTTAATGTAGCCTTTCCAAAATTAAACGTCCTATAAAGGACAGACTTGTATTTTGTAACATTTTTTAACATATTAACATATTATTTATATTAACATATATTAACATATTTTGTTTATTAACATATATGAACAGATTCCCCTTTTTTTAATGTTGCCTCTTTTATTTGTAATTACACAGTAATTACATGAGACACTCAAAGGCCTTATGTTAATATCTTTATGGAAGACCTTTGGCTTCTCAGATATGTAGTAACTTGAGATGTAAATACTTATAGAAGCTTAATATCTTCATGAAATTTGTTAACTTATTTCTGACTCGGGAAACTGAAATTAAACCTTAGATATCTGGTCAGAATGGCTGCAGCCGGGTGTCTGTAAGTGGAGAATCTATAACTGTTGATGATATTCTGTTGTATGGCTTTATTACTGTGATAATATGTATGAGAGTCATCAGGTGGACTTCCTGTTCTTGAAGATCCTGCCGGTGGGATCCACGCAGGTTCCTGAAACAGCGGGTCACAGCAGGCCGAGCCTGGAAGCATTTTGTTCATGAAAAGTATCTCAGGTAACACAACCTGTTTCACTGTTCCTGTAATCTTTGTTTACATATGTAACACCATACAGGGGGACTGCAGAGGAAGTTATCTGTTGCTATGGCGTTTGTGGGCGGAGCTAAAGTGGTTTTCCTAGACGAGCCGACGTCAGGAGTGGATCCATACTCCAGACGTTCTATTTGGGACCTGCTGCTGAAGTACCGTCCAGGTACAGACGCTCGTAAACGTACATTTACTCTCACAAACTCACATCTAACCCTCACCAAAGGACTGTTCACTCCATAACATAATAATGCAGTGGTCATTGTTTAATATGAATAATTAAAATATATGAAAATTATTATTATTATTATTATTATTATTATTATTATTATTATTATTATTATTATTATTATTATTATTATATTTAATATTTAATATAAACAATAAAATAACTCAGAATTCAGAATTCCATATACAAACCATTATCAATAACTCAAATTCATTCATTTCAATAAATCATCTCATCTTCATAATTCTGTTGTTTTTATTATTATTATTATTATTATTATTATTGTTATTATTATTATTATTATTATTAGTATTATTATTATTATCACCTAATAAGTGAATGGTGTGGGAATTTCAATGATATCGTAAATATCAGAATATAAATCTATCAACCTTAAAATGATAACATTTCACTAAATGTTTGAATTATTGCCCCACAGCAACACCTGGTGGTCACTCACTTTCATATATACCCTCCATATTCTATATTCTATATTCTATATTATTTTATTATTATATTATTATTACCTTCTTCTCTGTCTGTACTGTAATGATGCTGCTGCTGGATTCTTAATTTCCCTGAGGGACAATCAATAAGGTTCCTTCCTTCCTTCCTTCCGTCCATCCGTCCCTCCGTCCGTCTCAAATTAAACATTTCATTCAGATAAAGGTTTGACGTTTGAATCATTGCCCTACAGCAGCATCTGGTGGCCAATCAGTTGTCAGCACTGCTCCGTCCTGGTCCTGGCAGCCTCTGCTCTGCACACTTTAGTGGATTCCTTTCTTTAACCCCTGCATCTCCGAAAGGTCTTGATCATGAGCTGATTAGTTGAATCAGGTGTGTTGAGAGCAGGTAATCCACTAAGTCAGGCCAGGGCTGGGTTTTGGAGCTTTTTTATTCAGTTCCCTTAACGTTTCTAATACACATTAATTACGTTGTGTGTTTGCAGGTCGTACAGTGATCCTCTCTACACACCACATGGACGAGGCTGACCTGCTGAGTGACCGTGTAGCTATAATCTCTCAGGGTCGCCTGCACTGCTGCGGCTCCCCACTCTTCCTCAAGAGCATGCTGGGGGCAGGGTTCTACCTCACCCTCGTCCGCCGCATGAAGGACGACACGCTGCCCACCAAGAAGGAGGCGAGTCCCCTGCTTTTCTCTCAGAACATTATGAGGGTTAAAGTGGGATACAACTGCTCCTGGAGAAAGCTGCTGTTAAAATCAACTAAAGCGTGATATGGACCAAAATCTCGGGGCATCTTCTTACTGGTTGTTTCTTCTGAAATCAAGGGAATTAAAAAGAGTTCATCCTTCTTCTGTTGACGTAACTGACTCTAATGTCCAGGGAGGACTTCCTACTAGATTTTAAAGCATTCAGCAATAAGATCATTCCCTCAGCTCATCCCGAAAGTACTGGATGAAGCTCCAACACAGTTCCACTCCTCCACAGCTGGAAGGCTTTATCTATTTACTCCTATAACCCACCTGGTATTATACATGGTGCCAACAGGTTCATGTTTGTTTATCTGCTCCAGAGACCCCTATTCTGTTGGCAGTACATCCCTACAGCGACTAGACAAGCCGTGAGTTGATTTGACACCTGTGTCAGCAATGGGTGCAACTTACAGCAGTTGAATGCAAGGGGTGAAGAAGGGGTGTCCACAAACATTTGGACATGCGATTCAAGCAAGGTCTTATTCGATTCATATTCAAAGTACGTCTCTCTGTGTCTGTGTTCACAGGGCGAGTGTGACTGTAAGGAAGACTGCTCCTGTAAGTGCTCCATCTGCACAGAATATAAAGAGAGTATGTGCAGCCAACCCAAACCCGGCGGGCGACAGATGGATGGTGAGGTTTACATAGAAGCATGACAACAGTTGGCAGATGCCAAAACGATCTGTTAACCCAAATGATCATGAAGGGAGTAGTACAACATCTGTGATTTTGCATAAACAAGAAAAGTGAGCGTTCCGTCAAAAATGGCGAACGGTGCCCGGCAGTGATAGGTGGCATAGCCTGCTGCACTACATGAGTTCAGCGAGTTTCCATAGTCCATGTCTAACCTGCTGATGTACCAAGACCCTCCGTAGATCATGAGCTGTTAAGTTTAAAGCAGCTTCGTGCAAGAATTAGTATTTCTTGCTCTTGAGCTCCCTCTACGTTCACGCCTAAAGAAGGATGTTTACACATGCAGTTCTGGACAAGCTGAGCAAACCGAACCATCACCTGAAACCTATATTACAAGAGATATTACAGTGGCACTCATCACACAGTGCCAGCCTGCAGCCACACCTTTCATTTGAAGGTGTCCATTTGACGACTCGTTAATAAAGGACGATTTGTTTTCCAACAGCCAGTAAAAGCACAATATTTTTTTCTGTTGTTCTACATCTTAATTGTTCTGACATGAAATCATTGTTTCACTGCCTTATTTCCATCCATTTATTGTGTGTGTAGGAGATGTGGATGTGATCACAAATCTGGTACACCATCATGTACCCGAGGCAAGGCTGGTAGAGGCTGTGGGACAGGAGCTAACCTTCCTGTTGCCCAGCCGGGGCTTTAGACACCGGGCTTATGCCAGTCTCTTCAGGGAGCTGGAGGAAACACTCACCGACATCGGCCTCAGCAGCTTCGGAGTATCCGACACATCACTGGAGGAGGTCAGTCTATTACAGTGGACTAAAGTTCTGGGTCATTCCAAAACATTAACCTTATTCTTCTTTAACCCTTCATTCATAGAACGACTCGTGTGCTTAAGGTCATTGTCTTGCTGCATGACCAACGGTCCCTTGAGATTCAGCTCAGAGACAGGATTTGCTGGTATAATTTAAATTTCCATGATGGCAAGCTGTCCTGCAGGAAGACAGGTCCAAACCATGATACTACCACAAGTGGGATAAGGGTTTTCTTTTCTCCAAACATAATGCTTCTCATTCTATTTTAGTTACATCTGACATGCATATACCATGATGCCACCACCACCACCACGTTTAAGAGCTGGTACAATGTTCTCATGGTCCAATGTCTCTCCTTTACTCTTCACACATATGTCTGGTTTTTGTGGCAAAAACCACGTTGTCTTCTGTAAACATTTGTTGGTCTTGAAGTTGTTTTGGAGCAGGGACGTCTTTCTTGGATGGAAGCCATTTGGCCTTCAAGCCTGTGATTTGGTAGGTCTTTCCTCTGAGAAAGTTGGATTGTCTTCCAGGCCTTGGCAAAGTTGCTACTTCTCCCAGGTGTAATCTTAAAATCTGCATTTAGGAATGGCTCCAGAAGACTGTAGATCTATGTTCACGCTTCTCAGAGCTGCACTGAGCGCCATTCGTTTATTATATTGTAATTGAAATGAGCATTACTGTAATTACAGGGTAATTTAGACAGTTTAGTATATTTATATACAACTGGATCGATATGTAAATTCACTCTTTAATACCTCTACTGTTTTTTGTTTGTTTGTTTGTTTGTTTGTTTGTTTATGCAGATTTTTCTTAAAGTCACAGCAGACGGTGAAACAGCTCTTGGAAAATCAGTAACTGGTGAGAGATCCTTCACCCTCACGTCCCAGACTGGACTCCCAATAACCTCCTTTAGACTCTGTTTTCTGTCTTCTGATGTGAATCTTATGTGTGTGTTATGTTTGCTGCAGTTGTGTGTTTCTTCTGATTTGTTTGTGACCTGTTGAACCTCTTAGACTTGAGAGCATTGCAGCAGAAATCTCGCTCCAGTGTCTTTCAAGACAGCACAGTGACTGTGAATATTGAGGAACCAGCAGGTGATGCTTTGGAACCAGCTTCCGTGGCTTTATGTAAACCAGCTTTCAGCTACGAGCGTAGATGCTGTTGCCACATTGCTTCATGCGGTGCTGCAAAAAGGAGCCTCGTCACGTTACTGACATTACCAGCAGAGCTTGCAGTTTGACTGGAGCAGAACCAGTAGCCCTGCTTTGGTAAACTGTCTGTAGAGTTTGCAGTAGTGGTTGAAATCTGCAGGGGTGTAACCATTCACGACATAATTCTATTCCATATTTTCGAATTGGACGTCCCTTTTCCCTTTTGATCAATGCATTCAGCTACTTTAAGCTGCACCCATTGCTGACACAGATGTGCAAGTGCACACAGCTTGTCTAGACTGTCACTATGATGATATATTTCATCTATATATTTAATATAATAATACCATTTCACCTCTTCAAAGAGCATTGAAGTTTTCATAATGGGTGATATTAGGTCCAGAAAATATATTAAGGTCTTTATTGTGGCAGGACTTGTGCCAATACAATACGACCCTCTGGAGCAGATAAACAATCATGAACCTATTGGCACCGTGTCTAATACCAGGCAGAGGCTAGAAGGGTATAAAGCCCCCCAGCATTGAGCTGTGGAGCAGTGAACTGTGTTCCATCAGTACTTTTGGGATGAGTTGGAGAGTTGGGGATGAGGTGGGGTTCAAATCCACACAGCAATGGTCCAACAAAGTCTTGTAGAAAGTCTTCCTGGACAGTAGAGACAGTTAGTCCAACAAATGCAGGATAAACTTTGATTTCAGAAGGACCACAGAACGAGCCGGTTTCCCGGTCACTGTTGTGTAGTTATGTGAGCGGTGTGCTTTACGTCCCTGCTCTTAATTTAAAGGTGTTATTATGAGAGACAGTCTGTTCTTGTGTTTGAACAGCGTTAAATATGAGTCTATTATTGGCTCCTGTATTGTTCTGTATGTTTGAAGGGTAGGATTTGGGCTCGCATTGAATGTTACACCTGTTACACTTCTAGAAATGCTTGTACTGCTAACGGCCAAGTTTCCCAAAATAATGTAGTGTTAAGATCTTAACTGGTCAGATGCTCGTCCTACCATTTAAGAATGACGTCTGTGATTCTTAAATGCAAACCCAACCAGCTTCAGTGGAAAACAGTGAGCAATGCAGACTGTTTCTGTTCTCTTCGGGAGCCTCTCTGACCGCTCTCTGCGCTGTGTTCACAAGCAGACAAGAAGGCATACGGTAATGGTCAGGCGGCAGCCAGTGGCTTGTCCAGAGGGGAGGGGAGTGGCTCCAGGCAGGTGAAAGGTGTGTCTCTGGTGGTGAAACAATTCCTAGCTCTTCTCATCAAGCGATTCCATCACACCACACGCTCCGGCAAGGACTTTTTTGCCCAGGTGAGATGACCGCATGTGCACTGTCCTTACAGTGTTAAAGGAAAGAGGAATTTTAAGAGGGATATTTAGAGGAATTTGAAATACTGTGATTTGCTCTCCTTCAGATTGTCCTGCCTGCCAGTTTTGTGCTGGTGTCTCTGATGTTCACCCTCATCGTTCCCCCATTCGGAGAATATCCCAGCCTTACCCTGAGCCCGTGGATATACGGACGACAGTTTACTTTCTTCAGGTGAGTCTGCAGTACGCCAGATTGCAGCGGGCAGATCTCCATCAGTGTGCAGTTATGTCATTTTCTGTTATTTTCTCTTGCAGTGACGAGCAGTCGGGAAAAGTGGATATGAAGAATTTTGCTGATGTGCTCTTAAACAGGCCTGGGTTTGGGACGCGCTGCATGGTGGATGAACCCCTGGAGTAAGTGTTTTCATGTGTTTCTCTGTGTTTCATTTTTGATATAAAAGAGCAAAGCCTGTTTGGTTGAGATTACAGGGTGAGTCAAAGTCACAGGAAACCCGCTGTGCCCCCCCCACTGCCAAGTCTAATGAGCGAACTCACCATAGACAATGCAGGTAGTCACGGTCAGCTTACAGGCCACTCAGACAACAGTGGCGTTATTGAGATATCATTGTCCCTTTCGTAAAATTAAAGGGTGTCCTGTGACTCACCCTGTAGATAGATTTAGGCTTAGAACATTCATATTACATACTGGACATCATATGCTCTGTCCAAGGACTTTATTAGACAGATCTTACACCCAAACATTCGCAAATGACCTTCTGACCCACAGTAAGGAGTACAGTGCATAAACGCCGCACTATTGATTTTGGATGAGGGGTGTAGCGGGTGTGATAACACTGCGGTAGTGATGTTCTACTCTAATGGTCAGCAGGTGCTCAGGCAACATGTCCAACTTTGAGGAGGATGGGCTACAACATGATGCATGCTGGGAAGTTTTATCTTTGCAAGTTCACAACTTAGTCTCGATCCCCTTTTGAGTTGATGTAATAAGCTTTTATTCCAAGTCATTAGGGGACGTTTCGGTGGTACATTGATCAAGAAATGATGACAATGACCACTTTTCATGGACCATTCCATGCCGGTGTGACTCATTAGATGGATTATTGTTTGTTTTTCTTCATTTCAACGCCTTCATGTTGTTGTTGAAGATCCTCCAAACAGATTCATTCACTCTACAACTACACTACAACTAATATAGCTGTAATTCGTCTTTCTCATTGTGTAATCTACCTGAATAAACACTCGTCTAACATGCAGTATAAAGGCAGAGTAAGGAAGGCTGTTTGGATCTGAATCGATGAGGTTTGATATGAGGTTTGGAGAGCTGTGGCCATTGCAAATGAAAAGACCCCAAATCTTGGAACATGATGGCATGCAAATGTGGAGCTGTGTGGCATGGTATGTCTGGTATGTCCTGTTCTAGTACGGCATATATAAACATGTGTGTGTCATATGTGAGTGTTCTGCCCTCTTCGCAGGGAATACCCCTGCAACAACATCACCACAGAGTGGGAAAAACCTCTGGTCAACCCTGCTCTCATCGACATGCTGGCCGATCTGCTGTGGACAGAGCTCGGGCCGTCTCCGGACTGTCAGTGTAGCACGCCCAGCAAACTCACCATGTTGCCTGTTTGCCCCGAGGGAGCAGGCGGTCTGCCCCCTCCACAGGTCTGTCCTTTGGTGCTGTTAAGAGCCCCGTGGCTCTGCTGAACGGTGGTGGATTAAGTGAATACACTACTTGGAAAAGTGAATTATGGGAAGGTGAAATGGGTCTGAAATTACAGGTTGTCATTTCTGTATCTATGGTTGGCTGGTTTAGTAATTCAGGGATTCTAAGGTGACTGCAGTGTATTCTGTCAACACAAGGGGGCACTGTGTCACACCATTCCCACCATGCATAACTATATATTACAAAAAGAAAAAAAAACCAAACAACAGCCATTGTACATGAAGAATTATCAGCAGTGGGAGGTTTTATATGACCAGGCCTGCAGATGCACTGCTGTCCTCCTCATGTTCAGTGTGAGCACAGGGCTTTTCATTCATTCATTCATTCATTCATTCATTCATTCATTCATTCATTCATTCATTCATTTAGCATTACTGGGACTTTAGATATATTTATGGTTAATTCTATTTTAATAGAATATTCATTTCACCCTGTATATAATGAAGGCTTTGAGTACTGAAGGTTTGCTTTCCCGGTGAAATAACAGTGTATGAAGGAATCAATTTATATGAAACAGCTGCAGAGTTTTTATATTCACACAGCGGAGTGAGCCAAATGTATTATTTAAATCACATCTCTCTCTCTCTCTCTCTCTCTCTCTCTCTCTCACACACACACACACTCTCTCTCTCTCTCTCTCTCTCTCTCTGTCTCTCTCTCTCTCTCTCTCTCTCTCTCTCTCTCACACACACACACACACGCACACACACTCTCTCTCTCTTGCTCTCTCTCTGTCTCTCTTTCACTGTCTCTCTCTCTCTCTCGCTCTCTCACACACTCTCTCTCTCTCTCTCTCTTTCTCTGTCTGTCTTCTCACTTTCTGAGCCCCACCAAAATAAAAACTCTAATATCATAAAATCGTTATCATACCCTGAAAAGCTCTATTTCAACCATATTAGTTACCCCCTCAGTTGCCCCCCCTTAAACCTTCTTCCAACATGCCCATCTAAACACGTCAGGCTCGTTTAGATGTTTGCTTTCATTATTTCGTGCAATCACTTCTGGAAAGTGTTAACTGACATGTTTAATTAATGCCTAGGTGAATGGTGAGGCACCCTGTCTTGATCATTTTTAGTGCTTTCCTGTTCCACACCTGATTCAACTAATCGCCTCATTCTGAAGCCCCTTCAGTTGCGGGGTGGGGGAGGGGGTGACAGATTTTTGCATGACACTGCATCTCACTTGTCGTATTTTAATTTAACATCTTGGTGCATCATTCAGAGATTCAGTCTACTGGGGATGTGCTGATAGATTTGACTGGGAGGAACATTTCTGACTATCTGGTGAAGACCTACCCCACCCTCATCAGAACGAGGTACCTCTTCTGTCCTCTGTAGCTCAGGATGCGCAGAATCTCCCGAAAGTGCCTCACTGACTCCTGCCTCTGCTCTTCTGTTTTTCAGTTTGAAGAGTAAATACTGGGTGAATGAGCAAAGGTATCCTTGTTTATTATCAGATCCATATGAACACTAAAGTATCTTCCTCTGGTGGTCACTGTGTCCCCTGAAGGTGGGCAATGATGGGCTTGCTGATTGCAGTATTTCTGTTACAGGTATGGAGGCATTTCTGTAGGCGGTCGGCTGCCTGTCGTGGGCGTGAGCCCCAAAGCAATTCAAGAAACTGCAGACCAATTAGGACGGCTGTTTAATATAACAGGGGTCAGTATCTGATATGGGTCTCCCAGTGGGGATGTACCGTCCATATGTTGGATATAAATTGGGCGGGATTAAATTTGGCCCAGCTGACTTCAGATAGGCCAAAGAACCAATCACAGTTAGATAGATACATACTTTATTAATCCTGAGGGATATTGAGACGTCCAGTAGCTTAGTAAAATGAATATGGCCTCGAGATTGCCCTCGCCAAACACCCAAGGGCAGTTTTTGCATGGAAGAATGTAAGTTGTCCCCACCAATATCCAGCGATAACTGAAAGCCCCCCCCCCCAATAATTTGATTCCTGGTCGTAGAATTAGATGTGTCCCCACGAATATATCCAGCAAATTGTCCCCACCAATTCGCACTCTCAAGCCATCCTGCTGATGCTGCGGAAAGCTCCGCCAAGCTCCGCAGCCAATGAAAACTCAAGCCATAGACATGGTCGCCCATCTTCAGAGCTGCAGCAGCTACATACAGAGTGCCCAATTACAAATTACAATCCCTCCTTTATCATGAGCTACATTTCAGTGTGTAAAGAAATCCAGAATAACCAAATAATACCCTTCATGTCTTTGATTTTAGGGAAAACACCTACAACTTGCTTTGAGGGACGTTGGCACGTTTCTAAAATATATGGAAACTGAATATAATGTTAAGGTAAGTGTTGTTTTTAGAGGTGATTAATAATCTTCCTCCACTATGACGTCTTTCTCACTGTATGTATTATTCATAAACACACCTTTTCTTTACTTTTAAAGGTTTGGTATAACAATAAAGGTTGGCACGCCATGCCGGCCTTTCTGAACGTGGCCAACAATGCCATCCTCAGAGCCTACCTCCACCTGCCAACCTCAGCTAATACGGCATCACCGTGATTAATCACCCGCTCAACCTTACTAAAGAGCAGCTATCCGAGGTCACTGTGTATGTGTCTTAAATCTGAGTTATTCACAGAGCAGGTCTGGACACATCGTGCAGAACGATGATTGATTGGGTGTTTTTATGGTTATTGATGTGCTTTAAGTCTGACAGTCCTGGAGGAATACAGCGCTGGATCTCAGCTCATCAGTTAATTCTCCAGACTTCCACGAGTCAAAGCAAGAATCGAAAGGATAGAATATACCGCTGTTGGCATTCTGTGGCCCTGAACACACACATTTGTAGAAAAAATTTGATGGAAATTATACACTACTTTAAATTCAGTACAAATACCAAAACTAGAACAGACCTTTAAAACCTCTTATTGTCATAACTCTGACCATGTTTTATGTATTTATTTATTTTAATTATTTTCTGTTTGTTAGTGTCTACTGTGTAAGATTCTACCTACACTCTATTCTTCTTACATACTGCAATATGACTATGGAAGTACTGAGATATTTTGCTAGTCACTGGCCATCACTTTAAAAGAAACACCCCTTCTGCTTTTATTCACTGGCCACTTTAAAAGAAACACCCTTCTGCTTCATTCAATGCCACTTTATTAGAACACCCCCTTGCTTCACTCACTGGCCACTTTATTAGAAACACCCTTCTGTTTCCACTCAGTGGCCACTTTAAAGAAACACCCTTCTGCTTCACTCACGGCCACTTATTAGAAACACTTCTTCTGCTTCACTACTGGCCACTTTAAAAGAAACACCCCTTCTACTTCACTCTACTGGCCACTTTGGCTAGAAACACTTTCAAGCCACTCACCGGGCCACTTTATTAGAAACACCACCCCTTCTGCTTCCTCACTGGCCACTTTATTAGAAACACCCCTTCTGCTTCACTCACTGGCCACTTTATTAGAAACACCCCCTCTGCTCACTCACTGGCCACTTATTAGAAACACCACCTTCTGTCACCACTGGCCACTTTATTAGAAACACCCTTCTGCTTCACTCACTGGCCACTTTATTAGAAATATCCTCTTCTGCTTCACTCACTGGCCACTTTATTAGAAACACCACCCTTCTGCTTCTCACTGGCCACTTTATTAGAAACATCCCCTTCTGCTTCACTCACTGGCCACTTTATTAGAAACACCCCCTTCTGCTTCCACCTCACTGGCCACTTTTTATTAGAAACACTCTTCTGCTTCACTCACTGTCACTTTATTAGAAACATCCTCTGCTTCACTCACTGGCCACTTATTAGAAACACCACCCTCTGCTTCCACTCACTGGACACTTTATTAGAAACACCACCCTCTGCTTCCACTCACTGGACACTTTATTAGAAACACCACCCTCTGCTTCCACTCACTGGACACTTTATTAGAAACACCTTCTGCTTCACTACTGGCCACTTTGCTGTGAAATATCCCCTTCTGCTTCACTCACTGGCCACTTTATTAGAAACACCACCCTTCTGCTTCCACTCACTGGCCACTTTATTAGAAACACCCCCTTCTGCTTCACCTCACTGGCCACTTTAATAGAAACACCCCTTCTGCTTCACTCACTGGCCACTTTATTAGAAACACCCCTTCTGCTTCACTCATCAGCCACTTATTAGAAACACCCCCTTCTGCTTCAATCACTGGACACTTTATTAGAAACACCTCCTTTCTGCTTCACTCACTGGCCACTTTAAAAGAAACACCTACCTTCTGCTTTTATTCACTGGCCACTTTAAAAGAAACAATTTCTGCTTCCATTCACCGGCCATTTTATTAGAAACACCCCTTCTGCTTCACTCACTGGCCACTCTTATTAGAAACAATCTCCCTTCTGCTTCCACTCAGTGGCCACTTTTAAAAGAAACACCCTCTGCTTCACTCACTGGGCTACTTTATTAGAAACACCCCTTCTGCTTCACTCACTGGACCACTTTAAAAGAAACACCCCCTTCTGCTTCACTCACTGGCCACTTTATTAGAAACACCCCCTTCTGCTTCACTCACTGGCCACTTTATTAGAAACACCACTTTCTGCTTCCCTCACTGGCCACTTTATTAGAAACACTACCTTCTGCTTCCACTCACTGGCCACTTTATTAGAAACAGCATCTTCTTCTGCTTCACTGGCCACTTTATTAGAAACACCACCTTGTGCTTCACTCATCGGCCACTTTATTAGAAACACCCTTCTGCTTCACTCACTGGCCACTTTATTAGAAACATCCTCTTCTGCTTCACTCACTGGCCACTTTATTATGTTATCACCCTGCTTCCTCTCACTGGCCACTTTATTAGAAATATCCTTCTGTTTCACTCACTGGCCACTTTATTAGAAACACCACCCTTCTGCTTCCACTCACTGGCCACTTTATTAGAAACACCCCTTCTGCTTCACTCACTGGCCACTTTATTAGAAACACCACCCTTCTGCTTCACTCACTGGCCACTTTATTAGAAACATCCCCTTCTGCTTCACTCACTGGCCACTTTATTAGAAACACCACCCTTCTGCTTCCACTCACTGGCCACTTGATTAGAAACACCCTTCTGCTTCCACTCACTGGCCACTTTATTAGAAACACCACCCTTCTGCTTCACTCACTGGCCACTTTATTAGAAACACCCCCTTCTGCTTCACTCACTGGCCACTTTATTAGAAACATCCCCTTCTGCTTCACTCACTGGCCACTTTATTAGAAACACCACCCTTCTGCTTCCACTCACTGGCCACTTTATTAGAAACACCCCCTTCTGCTTCACTCACTGGCCACTTTATTAGAAACACCCTTCTGCTTTCACTCACTGGCCACTTTATTAGAAACACCCCCTTCTGCTTCACTCACTGGCCACTTTATTAGAAACACCCCCTTCTGCTTCAATCACTGGACACTTTATTAGAAACACCTCCTTCTGCTTCACTCACTGGCCACTTTAAAGAAACACCCCCTTCTGCTTTTATTCACTGGCCACTTTAAAAGAAACACCCCCTTCTGCTTCCATTCACTGGCCACTTTATTAGAAACACCCCCTTCTGCTTCACTCACTGCCACTTTATTAGAAACACCCTTCTGTTTCCACCAGTGGCCACTTTAAAAGAAACACCCTTCTGCTTCACTCACTGGCCACTTTATTAGGAAACACCCCTTCTGCTTCACTCACACTTTAAAAGAAACACCCCCTTCTGCTTCACTCACTGGCCACTTTATTAGAAACACCCTTCTGTTTCACTCACTGGCCACTTTATTAGAAACACCCCCTTCTGCTTCCTCACTGGCCACTCTATTAGAAACATCCTTCTGCTTCACTCACTGGCCACTTTATTAGAAACACCACCCTTCTGCTTCCCTCTACTGGGCCACTTTATTAGAAAAACATCCCCTTCTGGCTTTCACACTCACTGGCCACTGATAGAAACACCACCCTTCTGCTTCCACTCACTGGCCACTTGATAGAAACACCCCTTCTGCGCTTCCCTCACTGGCCACTTTATTAGAAACACCCTTCTGCTTCCCTCACTGGCCACTTTGTTAGAACACCCTTCTGCTTCCTCACTGGCCACTTCATTAGAAACACCAACCTTCTACCCACTCACTGGCCACTTTATTGGAAACAACTACCTTATGTTTCCACTCACTGGCCACTTTATTAGAAACACCACCTCTTCTGCTTCACTCACTGGCCACTTTATTAGAAACACCCTCTGCTTCCACTCACTGGCCACTTTATTAGAAACACCCACCCTTCTGCTTCACCACTGGCCACTTTATTAGAAACACTTCTTCAAGGCTTCACTCACTGGCCACTTTATTAGAAACATCCTCTGCTTCACTCACTGGCCAATTTTATTAGAAACACCACCTCTTCTGCTTCCACTCACTGGCCACTTTATTAGAAACACCACCCTTCTGCTTCACTCACTGGCCACTTTATTAGAAACACCCCCTTCTGCTTCACTCACTGGCCACTTTATTAGAAACACTCTCTGCTTCACTCACTGGCCACTTTATTAGAAACACCCTTCTGCTTCAATCACTGGACAATTTTATTAGAAACACCTTCTGTTTCACTCACTGGTCATTTTATTAGAAACACCCCTCTGCTTCACCACTGGCCACTTTATTAGAAACATCTCCTTCTGCTTCACTCACTGGCCACTTTATTAGAAACACCACCCTTCTGCTTCCACTCACTGGCCACTTTATTAGAAACACCACCCTTTCTGGTTTCACCACTGGCCACTTTATTAGAAACACCCTTCTGCTTCACTCACTGGCCACTTTATTAGAAACACCTCTTCTGCTTCACTCCACTAGCCACTTTATTAGAAACACCCTTCTGCTTCACTCACTGGCCACGATAGAAACACTTTCTGCTTCAATCACTGGACACTTTATTAGAAACACCTCCTTCTGCTTCACTCACTGGACACTTTATTAGAAACACCCCCTTCTGCTTCACTCACTGGCCACTTTATTAGAAACACCCTCTTCTGCTTCAATCACTGGACACTTTATTAGAAACACCTCCTTCTGCTTCACTCACTGGCCACTTTATTAGAAACACCACCCTTCTGCTTCCACTCACTGGCCACTTTATTAGAAACACCACCCTGTGCTTCATCACTGGCCACTTTATTAGAACACCCCTTCTGCTTCACTCACTGGCCACTTTATTAGAAACACCCCTTCTGCTTCACTCACTGGCCACTTTATTAGAAACACTCTTCTGCTTCACTCACTGGACACTTTATTAGAAACACCTCCTTCTGCTTCACTCACTGGCCACTTTATTAGAAACACCCCCTTCTGCTTCACTCACTGGCCACTTTATTAGAAACATCTCCTTCTGCTTCACTCACTGGCCACTTTATTAGAAACACCACCCTTCTGCTTCCACTCACTGGCCACTTTATTAGAAACACCACCCTTCTGCTTCACTCACTGGCCACTTTATTAGAAAACACTCTTCAGCCACTCACTGGCCACTTTATTAGAAACACCCCCTTCTGCTTCACTCACTGGACACTTTATTAGAAACACTCCCTTCTGCTTCACTCACTGGCCACTTTATTAGAAACACCCCCTTCTGCTTCAATCACTGGACACTTTATTAGAAACACTCTCCTTCTGCTTCACTCACTGGACACTTTATTAGAAACACCCTTCTGCTTCACTCACTGGCCACTTTATTAGAAACACCCCTTCTGCTTCCAATCACTGGACACTTTATTAGAAACACCTCCTCTGCTTCGCTCACTGACACTTTATTAGAAACACCCCTTCTGCTTCACCACTGGCCACTTTATTAGAAACACCCTTCTGCTTCAATCACTGGACAATTTTATTAGAAACACTCTCTTCTGCTTCACTCACTGGCCACTTTAAAAGAAACACCCCCTTCTGCTTTTATTCACTGGCCACTTTAAAAGAAACACTCCCTTCTGCTTCCATTCACTGGCCACTTTATTATTAGAAACACCCTCTGCTTCACTCACTGGCCACTTTATTAGAAACACCTCTTCATTTCCACTCAGTGGCCACTTTAAAAGAAACACTTTCTGCTTCACTCACTGGCCACTTTATTAGAAACACCCTCTGCTTCACTCACTGGCCACTTTAAAAGAAACACCCCTTCTGCTTCACCTCCACTGGCCACTTTATTAGAAACACCCTTCTGCTTCACTCACTGGCTACTTTATTAGAAATACCACCTCTTCTGCTTCCCCTCACTGGCCACTTTATTAGAAACACCCTTCTGCTTCACTCACTGGCCACTTTATTAGAAACACCCCCTTCTGCTTCCACTCACTGGCCACTTTATTAGAAACACCACCCTTCTGCTTCACTCACTGGCCACTTTATTAGAAACACCCCCTTCTGCTTCACTCACTGGCCACTTTATCAGAAACACCCCCTTCTGCTTCATCACTGGCCACTTTATTAGAAACACCACCTTCTGCTTCCTCACTGGCCACTTTATTAGAAACACCCTTCTGCTTTCACTCACTGGCCACTTTATTAGAAACACCACCCTTCTGCTTCCACTACCGGGCCACTCCTTTATTAGAAACACCCTTCTGGCTTCACCTACTGGCCACTTTATTAGAAACACCACCTTCTGCTTCACTCACTGGCCACTTTATTAGAAACATCCTTCTGTTTCACTCACTGGCCACTTTATTAGAAACACCCCCTTCTGCTTCCACTCACTGGCCACTTTATTAGAAACACACCCTTCTGCTTCCACTCACTGGCCACTTTATTAGAAACACCACCCTTCTGCTTCACTCACTGGCCACTTTATTAGAAACACCCCCTTCTGCTTCACTCACTGGCCACTTTATTAGAAACATCCCCTTCTGCTTCCACTCACTGGACACTTTATTAGAAACACCACCCTCTGCTTCCACTCACTGGACACTTTATTAGAAACACCACCCTCTGCTTCCACTCACCATTCACTTATTAGAAACACCCCTTCTGTTTCACCACTGGCCACTTTATTAGAAACACCCCTTCTGCTTCACTCACTGGCCACTTTATTAGAAACACCCCTTCTGCTTCAATCACTGGACACTTTATTAGAAACACCTCTGCTTCACTCACTGGCCACTTTAAAAGAAACACCCCTTCTGCTTTTATTCACTGGGCCACTTTAAAAGAACACCCTTCTGCTCATTCACTGGCCACTTTATTAGAAACACCCCCTTCTGCTTCACTCACTGGCCACTTTATTAGAAACACCCCCTTCTGCTTCCACTCAGTGGCCACTTTAAAAGAAACACCCCCTTCTGCTTCACTCACTGGCCACTTTATTAGAAACACCCCCTTCTGCTTCACTCACTGGCCACTTTATTAGAAACACCCCCCTCTGCTTCACTCACTGGCCACTTTATTAGAAACACCCTTCTGCTTCACTCACTGGCCACTTTATTAGAAACACCACCCTCTGTTTCCCCTCACTGGCCACTTTATTAGAAACATCCTTCTGCTCTACCTACTGGCCACTTTTATTAGAAACACCACCCTCTGCTTCCACTCACTGGACACTTTATTAGAAACACCACCCTCTGCTTCCACTCACTGGACACTTTATTAGAAACACCACCCTCTGCTTCCACTCACTGGACACTTTATTAGAAACACCACCCTCTGCTTCCACTCACTGGACACCTTTATTAGAAACACCCCTTCTGCTTCTCACGGGCCACTTGTTAGAAACACCCTTCTGCTTTCCTCACTGGCCACTTTATTAGAAACATCCCCTCTCTGCTTCACTCACTGGCCACTTTATTAGAAACACCACCTCTTCTGCTTCCACCACCGGGCCACTTTATTAGAAACACCACCCTTCTGCTTCACTCACTGGCCACTTTATTGAAACACCCCCTTCTGCTTCCACCACTGGCCACTTTATTGAAACACCACCCTTCTGCTTCACTCACTGGCCACTTTATTAGAAACACCCTTCTGCTTCACTCACTGGCCAATTTTATTAGAAACCCCAACATTCTGCTTCTACTCACTGGCCACTTTATTAGAAACACCTACCTTCTGTTTCCACTCACTGGCCACTTTATTAGGAACACCACCCTTCTGCTTCATCACTGGCCACTTTATTAGAAACACTTCTTCTGCTTCACTCACTGGCCACTTTATTAGAAACACCCCTTCTGCTTCACCACTGGCCACTTTATTAGAAACACCCCCTTCTGCTTCACTCACTGACACTTTATTAGAAACACCTCCTTCTGCTTCACCCACTGGCCACTTTATTAGAAACACCCCCTTCTGCTTCACTCACTGGCCACACTTTGTATTAGAAACATCTCCTTCTGCTTCACCACTGGCCACTTTATTAGAAACACCACCCTTCTGTCACTCACTGGCCACTTTATTAGAAACACCAATTTCTTCTCTGCTTCACTCACTGGCCACACTTTATTAGAAACACTTTCTGCTTCACTCACTGGCCACTTTATTAGAAACACCCTTCTGCTTCACTACCAGCCACTTTATTAGAAACACCCTCTGCTTCACTCACTGGCCACTTTATTAGAAACACCCCCTTCTGCTTCAATCACTGGACACTTTATTAGAAACACCTCTCTGCTTCACTCACTGACACTTTATTAGAAACACTCTCTGCTTTCACTCACTGGCCACTTTATTAGAAACACCCCCTTCTGCTTCACTCACTGACACTTTATTAGAAACACCTCCTTCTGCTTCACTCACTGGCCACTTTATTAGAAACACCCCCTTCTGCTTCAACCACTGGCCACTTTATTAGAAACACCAATTCCTTCTGCTTTCACTCACTGGCCACTTTATTAGAAACACCCCTTCTGCTCACTCACTGGCCACTTTATTAGAAACACCCCTTCTGCTTCACTCACTGGCCACTTTATTAGAAACACCCCTTCTGCTTCAATCACTGGACACTTTATTAGAAACACTCTTCTGCTTCACTCACTGGCCACTTTATTAGAAACACCTCTTCTGCTTCACTCCACTGCCACTTATTAGAAACATCTCTCCTTCTGCTTCACTCATCACACTTTATTAGAAACACCACCCTTCTGCTTCCACTCACTGGACACTTTATTAGAAACACCACCTTCTGCTTCACTCACTGGCCACTTTATTAGAAACACTCCCTTCTGCTTCACTCACTGGCCACTTTATTAGAAACACCCCCTTCTGCTTCACTCACTAGCCACTTTATTAGAAACACCCCCTTCTGCTTCACTCACTGGCCACTTTATTAGAAACACCGCCTTCTGCTTCAGTCACTGGACACTTTATTAGAAACACCTCCTTCTGCTTCAGCACCGGACACTTTATTAGAAACCCCCCTTCTGCTTCACTCACTGGCCACTTTATTAGAAACACCCCCTTCTGCTTCAATCACTGGACACTTTATTAGAAACACCTCCTTCTGCTTCACTCACTGGCCACTTTATTAGAAACACCCATCATGTATAAGGCATTAGTTCCCCATAAGGTGCTTCAGCTGTGCTCTGTGCGCAGAACTGAGGAAGTTAAAATGGAACTTTTGTTATTTATTGGCTTCATTGGCAAACAATTTAAGAACTCCTCTCCAACTGTTAAGCTTGGGGGTGGGTGGATCATGCTCTGGGCTTGTGTTGCAGCCAGTGGCACAGGGAGCATTTCACTGGAAGAGGGACGAACTATATCAGTTAAATTCCAGCCCTAATTCACTTCACAATACTTTTACTCCTTATTTTTAAACATCATACCATTTATGTTTTCATTCAGTGCTGCATTTTTATCTGCTGCTGTTTTTACTTTTTATTTTTTATTTTTTATATATTTTATTTGTCATTTCCCTGTATTTTCAAAGGTTTTGCCTTTTAAATACTTGTTAAAAACTGAAACTATGTGTTTGTGTTGCTGTCTCAGTCTCACCACCTCAGTGGATGCAGTCGTGGCCATGTGTGTGATCTTTGCCATGTCCTTCGTGCCAGCTAGTTTTGTACTCTACCTGATCCAGGAGAGGGTGACTCAGGCCAAGCACCTGCAGTTTGTGAGTGGCGTCAGTCCCCTGGTCTACTGGACCGCCAACTTCCTGTGGGACATGGTCAGTATATGAATCAAAATGTCTCATTTTACACATGTTCTCTGTACTGTACCACACACTTTATTAAAAACCTTATAACTTCAGTTATTGGCCATTTTATTAGAAACACCCCCTTCTGCTTCCTCTCACTGGCCACTTTATTAGAAACACCCCCTTCTGCTTCACTCACTGGACACTTTATTAGAAACACCCCCTTCTGCTTCACACACTGGCCATTTTATTAGAAACACCCCCTTCTGCTTCACTCACTGGACACTTTATTAGAAACACCACCTTCTGCTTCACTTACTGGCCACTTTATTAGAAACACCTCCTTCTGCTTCACTCACTGGACACTTTATTAGAAACAATTCAAGAACTCGTCTCCAACTGTTAAGGTTGGGGGTCATGCTTTGGGCTTGTGTTGCAGCCAGTGTCACAGGGAGCATTTCACTGGAAGAGGGACGAACCGTATCAGTTAAATATCACCAAAAATCAAATCAAACCTCCTATAAAACAGCTGAAACCCTCACAGTCCCTCAGCCTACAGCACTGAAATGTGAGGGTGGAGCCGGAAAGAGCAGAGCAGCAGGACAAGCAAACAACCAGAAGCTTTTTGGGCAAAATTCCCTCAAACGAACTGCTACAAAATCTGGGACCAGCACCACGGGGTCCTAGCCATGCAGGGTCTCCAAACTTTTGCTTCAGGCCTTTTTCTTTAGATGATCCTTTGAAGCTGTATAAGATGAAGAGTAACCCACACTGTACACTATATTTCCATGTTCTATCTCAGCCCTGATCTTAATAAAGCACACTTCAGACTCGCTCCAGGGGCTACTGAGAGTTTTAGTGTTTCGGGAAAATCTGCTTTTTTTATTAAATTCTTTATCATTCATGTATATATATATATATATTTATTTATATTTACTCTTATTTTTATTTTGTTTTTGTTTTTTTATTCTTACTATGCTTTTATTATTATTTTATTAATTTCACTTTTTTATGCCTCTTATTGTTTCTTATATACATAAATATATATATATATATATTTTTTATCTGTGTGTGTGTGTGTGTGTGTGTGTGTTATTTTCCACTTTTATTATTAATTTTATTTAGATCTTATTATTATTAATCTCTTTATATTTGATATAATTGTTTGAACTGTTTCTAATTCTTATTAATTCTATTTCTAATTTAGTAAATGAGGGCGACCCTCAGTGTATTCGGCTCCTTTAAGATGACAAAGATGTGCAAATGCACGCCTGGAGCTAATCAAGTCCCTGAATAGAAGTGCTGCCAATAGAATAGGACTCTCTGGAGTATATAAACATGAACCTGGTGGCACCATCTCTAAGAGACATGAAGCATTGAGCTGTGGAGCAGCGGAACCGTGTTCTCTGGAACCAGTCAGTCAATGCTCCTGGGATGAGTCGGGGAACTGATTACAATCAATGCTCCAAAATCTCGTAGACGGCATCCCCTGGACAGTAGAGCCGGATACCCAGTTCCGTATTAGCACCTTATGAGTAGGTGTCCCAATACTTTTGACCATATCATGTATTAGAGGACTCTATTTACCCGTTGGAATCGGGTCAGTATAGATTTGTAGGTTGGTTGTTTTCAAAGGAGTGGCTTCTATAAAACACCCTCTTCTTTTCTCTCCTTTCAGATCAGCTACTCCATCAGTGCTGCCCTGGTGGTGGAGATTTTTATCAACTTCGATAAGAAGTGCTACACCTCTCCTGCCAACCTGAATGCACTGATAGCCCTACTGATGCTGTACGGGTAAGGACAGCCAATCCGGCGCTTCCTGTCTCAACGGTCTGTTTATGCATCACACTCTAAATGGCCTTCCCGAGTTTGTTTAGGCATGTCACAGGAGGTCTTTGCAGCTCTTGGAGAAAGATGAATAGCTTGGAGTGGAACACAGTGGAAGGTCTGGCCGGGCAGGGAGTGATTTGTCAGTGTCTGCTTTAGTCTGTGTTGTTTTTTTAATTTTTTTTTTCTCCCCAGCAGACACAACCCCTCCCCTCCTCCTCCTCGACCTCCCCAAATCCCATCAGCTCAGAACATAAGGCGTAAAGGTGCAGGAGAAGGAGCTCTCAAATCACCAATCCTGCTGCACTGACCCTGAACCTGTTATGTTGGAGAGCAGTCAGTAAATGGAAATGTGACAACGAGGTTGTTGTAAATGTATACGTGCACATAGACCCACAGGGGAATTTGTCCTCCACATTTTACCAGTCCTTACAGTGATACACACACACACACACACACACACACACACACACACGGGGGGGCAGTGAGCACACATGCCCAGAGTGGTCAAATGTCTTGCTCACAGGCATGATGCTTTATGCTCTTTATGCTCTATCTATCTATCTATCTATCTATCTATCTATCTATCTATCTATCTATCTATCTATCTATCTATCTATCTATCTATCTATCTATCTATCTATCTAGGCCATTATAAAAGGTTAGCTTTTCTCTCTGTCTCTTCCCTGCAGCTGGTCCGTCACACCGATGATGTATCCCATGTCTTACGTCTTCAGCGTTCCCAGCACGGCATACGTGTCTCTGTCCTGCCTCAATCTGTTCATTGGGATCAACAGCAGCGCTATCACCTTCATTCTGGACTTGTTCGACAGCACAACCGTGAGCATCCTCCACCTTTCCGTTTTCAGCGCACAGTGCTGGACTAAATCTTACTGCCAACAGAGATTCTCTGCTGGAAACCCTCTTTAGTGTGAGGATAGGATTGATCTGTGCCTGGCAAACCTGCCTTCTGTTTTTAAAAAGAGAAAGGCAATGTGGGAAACGTAAGAATGTCCATCATGTTTTGGGCTTCTCTGATGATCTCTGTCCGTCCTCTCTTCCAGACTCTCTATATGTTTAATCAGGTGCTGAAGAAAGTCCTTCTGATCTTTCCTCACTTCTGTCTGGGTCGAGGACTGATCGACATGGCCATAAACCAGGCTATGATGGATGTCTACGCACGCTTTGGTGAGTCACTCTTATTGTCCCAGTTGGAGTCATGGGCTCATTTTGTCTCTGTTTAACAGATTAATAAAACTAAGGACTTTTCTGCAGCTGCCTTCATGTGACCGGGTTGCTGTCGCTGTATATTTTTGATCATTATCAAATCAAATGAAATCAAGTAAAAAAAATTCCAGCTGATGTCACAGAGCAGCTTTACAGAAGTCAAAAATAGGAAGGTGGACAACATATGAAACACATAAAACATAAACCCCCCTCTGAGCCAATGGATAAACTCCCTCCGAGCTGGAGAAAGAAACCTTGGGAGCAACGAGACTGACAAGAGGGGACCCCTCCTCCTCTGTCCAAACTACTTATATATAGTTACAGTAGTTAGGGGACACTGGATCACACCAGATCTCAGTACAACAGGCCCATTCTTGAGCCTGTCCCATCTGGGTTCCACTAAGGAGAAGTTTTTACACTGATACGCCTGACTTTAGATGTTACTAAGGGACTTTTCTTCACAGAGGAAAGAGTTCTGCAGTCGTCTCTTTCCACTGCCTTCTGTCATCTTCCATGTTTTTCTGCTCTCTCTGATGGGTTGGTTTTGTTTCTTTGATCTAATTACGGTCTCCATCGCTTGCATCAGTTTAAGAGTTTCCATGAGTGGCTGCCAAATGCAAATTTAACACTTGGAATCGACCCCAGACCTCTTATTTTCTTAATTTGACAAGGGAACTGGACACCGCTGTACATCAACCTCATCAGGTCAATTGATCAGTTGTTTGTGAGGAATGTTCATGTCAAAATGCTATAATTTGTGAATAGTTGACAGAACGTTTTAAACTCCAGCTGAAATTCTACAATTCGATCACATTTTGATTGCTTTGATTGCCATTATGGTAGGGGGAGTGGCCTGTTGGTTAGGGAACCAGACTTGTGACTGGAAGGTTGCCGGTTCAATTCCCTGAACTGGCAGGATGTGAGCAAGGCACTCAGATCCCCAGCTGTGCCCCGGCTGCCCACCGCTTCGGGCATGTGTGGTCAATGTGTGTGTGTGTTTGACTGTGTGGGACTGGAGGGGTTAAACGCTGAGAACAAATTCCCCCTTGTGCAGCACAGACACCTTTCTGCTGTCCAAATATACATGTATATGTGTCCCACACGGCTGAAGACTGTAACAGGGAGACAAACTCAGATGCTTTTGGGTTGGTGTTGAGCACCATTCCATACGTCATTGCACAAGCTTGTAGATTTCTCAGTCAGGCCTGAGACTGGTTATACTGGGAAGCTGTAAAAGCACTGCAGGAAACACAGCAGCATATTATATTTATTTCGTATATTTATCTTCACCCAGATACCTAACTTTAAACGTCCAGCCCTTTGAACTACAGCGTGCCCCTCTGTCTCTCATTGCCCCTGGCTGGTGTAAGGCTGCCGCTAGCAACCTCATCCCAGCCCCTGGCAGGACCCCAGGGCATCTTGAACAAGTGAGCCAGGTTCAGGCCTCTCTGCCTGAGGGAAGGAAACAGTGGACTGGCCCATGTCCTCACAGAGAGGGCCTTTGAGGCTTGAGCTTCTTAAAAAACTTCTGGAACTACTTTCGGTAAGACCATGCAAAGCCTGTGGTGACTAATTAGGGACCTGTGTGTGTTTGTGGCATTTGTTCCAGAGGCCCGTGGGCATGCGTGTTGATCAGAATGGCAGTGTGGCTGTTTTTATGATGAGAGGATGGGGATAAATATTAATGCCTTGTAGGAACTGCTCACAAAGTCGGCTCACAGGCCTGAACGCGTGCCATCTACTGTGAAGTCATTCACTGGCATGGTTTGGGTCCACCTGCCCACTTAATGGGAGGAATTACGGCAAGTCGGTACAAAGACACTGACTGTGATGGGGCTTTTTCACCGTGACAGTGACCCCATCCAACAATTGGGGTGGTGGATTTGGGGACACTGAAAAGTGAACATTTTAAATTAGTGTATTCTCATTTACGTGCACCCAGTAATCCAATCTGATTATTCAAGTGGTCATATAACAGCATACTCAGAGTAAGGTCTAGAAATCTGATTAAGAAACGTCTTCTTCTTCTTCTTCTTCTTCTTCTTCTTCTTCTTCTTCTTCTTCTTCTTCTTCTTCTTCTTCTTCGTCTTCTTCTTCTTTTGGCTGCCCCCTTTAGGGGTCGCCACAGTGGATCATCTGCCTCCATCTTGCCCTATCCCCTGCCTCCTCCACTGTTACACCAACCACCTCCATGTCTGATCTGATTCTCTGTGGACATCAGATTATTAAGTGAATATAAACACACTCGTCCCAACAAGGGCTGCCCAATGTTTTCCTGCCATTGTATGCTGTTGGATTAATCTAGGTTAATGACTACAAGTCTATCAAGAATCCTACCAAATGAAATGGGAATACGTACAGGGGTTGGACAATGAAAGTGAAACGCCTGCTTTTAGAGCACAATAATTGATTAGTTTGGTGAACTACGGCCTCCTTTTGCGGCTGATAGAGCTTCAGTTCGTCTTGGGAATTACATTTTTGGATACAATCTGGGTTAACACCCCAACATCCCTTTCAGACAGCTTCCTCTTGCGTCCACAGTTAATCCTGTTGGATGTGGTTGGTCCCTTTTGGTGGTGCTGACGTTACCCTGGATACCGTGACTCTTGATACATCACAAAGACTTGCTGTCTTGGTCACAGATGCGCCAGCAAGACGTGCACCAACAATTTGTCCTCTTTTGAACTCTGGTATGTCCCCCATAATGTTGTGTTCATTGCAACATTTTGAGCAAAACTGTGCTCTTACCTGCTAATTGAACCTTCACACTCTGCTCTTACTGGTGCAATGAGTAATTAATGAAGATTGGCCACCAGGCTGCTCCAATTTAGCCATGAAATCTCCCACTACAATGACAGGTGTTTCAGTTTCATTGTCCAACCCCTGTAGGAATCAGCCTTATTCTGCGAGTATCACAAAGCAGTCTCCAGTCTTCCAGTTGTGCTCATTGCTCTTCATGTTAGTATGTTTCCACCTTGCTGATCTTATGATCTGGTGTTGCAGGTGATGAGTACAGTCTGGATCCATTCAGCTGGGACTTTGTGGGGAAGAATATAGCATTCATGGCTGTGGAGGGTTTCATCTACTTCATCCTGAACATGCTTATCCAGTACCGATTCTTCCTGGAGCACTGGTGAGACCCCAATTTGGTCAAATTTACTTTGCAAAAAAAAGGTTGCATCTAGAAGGAATCAACTGACTGCAATGGTATCGTACTAGATTGTCATGGAGACTCTCAGAATGGCAGCAGGTCATCTACAGGGATGAGTCCCGCTTTTGTCTTGGTGGAGACCAATGAATCAGTGTGTTTCAAGATCAATGGTTTGCTGTCACACATCCAGAAGGTCTGGTGTCATGGTGTGGGTACAATTTTGTATGATGCCAGATCACCTTTGGTCTTCATTACAGACCCTTTATCAGACCAACGTTACGTAATGAGGTTCTGCAACCAGTGGTTCTACCTTTTCTGAACACACACTCTGGTGATCTATTCCATTCGTCCACATACTGCTGCCGTCTCAAGATCTCGTCTTGAAGACACAGATACTACGCCGTGGTCGGTCTCATCTCCAGAACTATCCCTGAATGAAAATATGTGGATGCTATTGGACGCTCTATCAACACTCCACCCCTACCACACCATCTGCAGAACTGAGTGAGAACATTCAAGCTGTATGGGATGGATCATCACAGGACACCATTAGGAACCTCTACACCTCCATGCAGAGACGTCTGGCGTGTTGAATTAAACCCGACGCTGTACTGAGAGACACTACTTCTGTGTGTGTAGATCAATAAATATTGATCAGATCAGACTACAGTTATCATCAGTTATTGATCCTGATCACCTTTCTATCACTGCAGTCCCATATATCTTTTTGGGTGCAACTATTTGTGGAACTGTTTGATTGACAATGAGTGTATTAATATCCACTGTCCCAGGTAAGCTCTCTGGGGAAGGTGAAATTTGGGGTAAAATCATTCCTGTTTGTGCCCATGGTGACCAGGATGTCAGACAGTAAGCCACTGGTTGAGGATGAGGATGTGGACGTGGCCAAAGAGAGGGAGAGGATCTACAGAGGAGGGAGCAGCAGTGACATCCTGCACATCAAAGACTTGTCCAAGGTGCAGTTCCGCTCCACTGTCTCTGAAATCTTTCCTTCCTACATCTGTCTCTCGCTCTGTTTCTCTATAAAGCAGTCTGTCTCCTCACTGGTGTAACCTAGGACATGTTCAGCCAGTCTGCACTGCTTTGGATGTAGTTGTCGGTTCTAGCTGAAGCAAATAAAGAGACGTATGCCACAAATGACGCAGTGACTATTATGAAACTAATGTAATCTCGGTTCTGTAATCACTCTCACGATGAACTTGAATTTAATATGTTATTAATTTAACCCTTTCAGACCCCATGTCCTCACAGTCAGGGCAAAGTCACACCTTGTCTTCTCAGCTTTTTAACTCAGGAATGCCTTCACACACCTACACAAATGACCAGATGTCATTGCCGTGCAGTGAAACAGCTGCGAGTAATTTGCCGTGAAAATTATGATTTATAAAAATAACTGTTTTATAAGCTCCTGTTACTAAAATCTATAATAAAGTATAATGAAGCAGTTTTTTTATCCGAGATTTTGGTCGTTCTTCAAGGCTCGGCCTGCTGTTTGAGAGATCAGCATGGTCCCAGAGCCGTTTGGTAAATTTTGATAAACTTGGCCACTTTCATGAAGATATTGAACTGCTGTTCGTATTTACATCTCAAGAAGGACATTTTTTTACTTCCATAAACATTTCAACATATGTCATGTGACTGTCTCATGTAACTACAGTGTTATTACAAGAGATAAGGTCAAAAAACACATCACACAGGCCTCGGTCACTAAGGGTTAACGGTTAAAATAACTAAATCTTATATTAATTGAGCAGCTCATTAGTTGTCTTGTTGTGCTTCATCCAGGATGTTCAGTAAGTGTCACTTAGGGGTTAAAGTGGAGGGCAAAGAAACTGTCCACATCCTTTAAAGGGTCTGTGACACATAGTGTTAGTCATCTTTATTTAAGAATTGGTCTTTTTGCTCCTGGGCTCCCCCTACAGTTTAATAGTGTAATTCACTTTCAGTCCACTGGGGTGATACAGGGGCAGGATCTGAGGTGTAAGAAGCTTGCGGACGGAGGTGGAGAGTAACATTACAGGATTTTACACTGAAATGACTTGGATTGTTATCACGTCCACATAATGTAATGTTGATAAGTATTCTTCTCTCCTCTCAGACGTACTCTGGGGGCACTAAGCCAGCGGTGGACAGGATTTGTGTGGGAGTATCTCCAGGAGAGGTAAGTGGAGCAGTGTTCTTCTACCCGCTCTCAGACATGCAGGATGTATTGTAGCTCTAAGTGAGTGGTGTTTCTCTCCTAGTGCTTTGGGCTTCTGGGTGTAAACGGTGCTGGGAAAACAACCACATTCAAAATGCTGACTGGGGACATCGACGTGAGCTCAGGAGAGGCAGCAATCACTGGTTATAGGTACCATCATGTGTAGAACACCATGCTGGTATTCACTTTGCACTATGTCTTTTTTAAGTGCGTCTTTAAGTGCGTTCTCTAATACTTATTTTATCCCTGTATTGTATGTATGAACTATGTATATTATAATTTTAAGTAATATGAGTTTAATAGTTGGACCCTAGTGAAATGACCTGCTGTTGTTAGGGGTGACCTGTGATGGTTAAATGGCTGTACAGTACAGGAGAACCGAAAGACACAGTGCTGTTCTCTGTCTCCTCCAGCATTCTGACAAATATCCTGGATGTGTATCGGAACATGGGTTACTGCCCCCAGTTTGATGCCATAGATGATCTGCTCACTGGCAGAGAACATCTTCATCTCTATGCACGACTCGGAGGAGTCCCGGAGTCTGAGATCAGCAGGGTAACCCACTCAATCTCCGCTCTCCCTGTATCATCCCATTCTTTTCCTCTGCTCTTTATTCGTTTTCCCAGTGTCCACCTTCTTTTCCCTCACAACAACGGAGGGGTCATCTTAGTCTGCCCTGTGTGGTACGAGTGTTAATAAACATACCGAACGAGGACTAAAGTATACTCAGAAGGTATCCACTGCCTTCCAGAGAGGAGGAGCTGCATCTGTGGTTGAAGGACGTTCAACCAAACGTCTGTATGTCCATTACGTGGATGAGAAACAGACAAGAACAGAACGATGAGAGCAGACAGACACTCCCACATTTGGGTGGATGTTTAAACCACACTCGACTCCTCCTCTTTGGAAAGTGGCCACAGGTTCCAGTCGTGGACAAAGGTTTTGAGAATGGCTCAAATTTTGATTTTCACAAAGTGTGCTGGTACAGTTTTTTAGAACCTTTTGTCAGATCTTTATAGAGTAGATTGAAGTATAATTATAATCGTTCCATATGTTTCTTATTGACAAAATAGGTTTTATTGACAAAAAAGCAAAGACTTCATATTTACAGTGATGAAAGTTCTTTAAGACGTCCGCAGTTTGCCTTGGGATGGTGGAAATCAGCTTCTGAGCTTGGAGTTGATCAGCGTGTCTGGGTTTTTGTCTGGGTCTTTGCCTCCTTTGGAGGATTGAGCGCAGGTTCTCAATGGGATTTCCTGGACAAGGACCCAAAATTTCAATGTTTTGTTCATAGAGCCACTGGTGACATGGTGCTCCATCATGCTGGAAAAACCACTGTTCATCTCCAAGTTTCTCCTGGATCGTCGGGAGAAGTTGCAGTTGGAGGATGTTTTGATTCCATTCCTCTTTCAAGGCAGTTCTTCGGCAAACTTTTGAGCCTGAATGAGAAGTAACCCCACACATGAACCTTTTCTCCTGAGTGAATGAGATCATCGCTGAAATGAGCAGATCATTTTGTGTGATTTAAATGCAGTAATTGTTGTTATAAGGCGATTTTCATGCAGTTTATTGCAATTAATTGCAATTTATCTGATCACTCTTCACAATCTAGAGTTAATACTAATGACAAGGACTGTGAATTTTATGAAAACCACGGCTGTAGTGCTTCACAACACTCAAGATCGTAATGCTCTTGGTCGAGTGATATCCTCTCCTTCTTCCTAATTCCTGAATCGTTGTGTGTGTAATCTGTATCAGTGGACCTGCCGACACATCTGACCTTCTACACTTATGTAGAAAACTGACTCTCCAAACGGACCTGGCAAAATAAGGTGGACACAGTAAATTCCTCCACTGTCATGCAAACCTCCATTTTTACATTGACCTCCATTGAAACTCAAGTGTTTATCCTTCTGTGAAGTTGCTGTTTTGGAGATACATGGTTCTTGTATGACAGTGACGATGTGTGTAATCCACACAATATACCTTGTATACACTGTTCAGCTCTCTCACACTCTGTCTCCCTGTTTTCTTCTTTGACATATCTGTTTTCCTTTGTGTTTCTCTCCTGTCTGTGTCATTGACTGGTCTCTGTACTGGTGTAGGTGGCTGAATGGGCCATCCAGAAGCTGGGTCTGTCTCAGTATGCAGGTTACGGGGCTGGAACCTACAGTGGGGGAAACAAACGCAAACTATCCACTGCAATCGCCATGATCGGCTGTCCCGCCCTCGTGCTGCTGGTCTGTGCCTATACTTTCAGTGTTAGTTTTAATGTTAGGTGGGCTGAGATTAGGAGACCACCATCAGCTGAGAGAGAGAGAGAGTGATTGAGTGATTGAGTGAGTGAGTGAGAGAGAGTGAGAGAACGAGAGAGAGAACGAGAGAGAGAGAGAGAACGAGAGAGAGAGAACGAGAGAGAGAGAGAGAGAGAGAGAGAGAGAGAGAGAGAGAGAGAGAGAGTGAGTGAGTGAGTGAGTGTCCTGGTCTTTCATGTGTTCAAATCTGAACATAATCTGATTAATGTTATTGTGTTTGTGTGGGTGTGTGTGTGTGTGTGTGTGTGTGTGTGTGTGTGTGTGCGTGTGTGCATGTATGTATGAGCAGGACGAACCAACGACTGGAATGGACCCCCATTCCCGGCGCTTCCTATGGAAGTCCATAATGAGTGTGATCCAGGATGGGAGGGCGGTGGTTCTCACATCTCACAGGTAAACTCACATCAACGTTAAATCCATTTAATCTATCTATCTATCTATCTATCTATCTATCTATCTATCTATCTATCTATCTATCTATCTCCTAAATTTGGAAATGTCTCTTGTTTTTTGTTCTAACAGTATGGAAGAATGTGAGGCCCTCTGTACACGTTTGGCCATTATGGTGAACGGGATCTTCAAGTGTCTGGGCACCATTCAGCACCTCAAATACAAGTATGAACACACACACCTCCCCGATTTACGGATTTCATCTCAAGGAAATTGCAATTATTATAGCTGCACCCATTTATATAAAAGAATAAACAGAATAAGATGAAAGAATTAACGTGGTTTGTAGTGGTCACCCATTAAGGGAGGAGTTATAGTGTTTAATGGCCACAGTGACCTCCTGTGGTTCTCTCCGTGCGCTCCTGTGTCTCATCACTGTTTGGTAGTGTTGGGTCATTGTCCATAATGGCCAGCTCAACTCCCATAACATCACGGGCCTTGTGGATGAGTTGGCATCTGCCGTCCTTGGCCTGCTGCCCATCTGTGACCACCATGGAAAACACCAGCTTAGGGGTGTAAAGTACCCTATACACTATAGAGAAACTTACAGACTGATTTCTTTACAGTGGTGGTGAATGGAACAAGGTGTCAGTCGCCATGACTACAACACACATAGTAGTATCTTCTGAAAACAATGTTAAAGCAGTTTATCAGGCAGTGAATTCGTAACTGAGAGAGCTTTCAGAGCCATTAAACTCCACTACTTTAGCACTACTGTGAACACTTCTGCAGAGTGCTTCACACAGAATCTACTCTGAATATGACCTTCTTCACCATGTGAGTATGCAGAGATCCGTGAAATCAGTTAAAATCATTACAATTCCCCTTTAATCATTCAAAACCAGTTCCTGACTCCATTCTAATGCTTTTATGGCTGATTGCAATAAAATCCCAGCAGCAATGTTCTAGTGTTAAGCCTTTCCAGAAGAGTATCGGCTGATACCACCTATACTCTCTCCTAATGATCTGTGATCTGGTGTCTGAATACTTATGGACATATAGTGTATGACCTGTAAGTTGTGCCATGTTGTGTACAGTGGACTGATTGTGTAACGCTCTGGGTTCAGATTTGGTGATGGTTACGTGGTCACCATGAAGATCAGGCCCGCTAAAGCAGGCACGGTGCCAGACCTGAACCCGGCCGAAGCCTTTATGGAGAACACATTCCCGGGCTGCGTTCAGCGGGAGAAACACTACAACACCCTGCAGTATGAGGTGGCCTCCTCCTCGCTCGCCCGCATTTTCCAGCTAGTCCTGACCAACAAGGAGAAGCTCAACATTGAGGATTACTCTGTTACACAGACAACACTCGACCAGGTGGGCCGACAAACACCACTGATGCCAAACCACTGGGCTTATGTCTCTCAGGGCAGCTGTGGTTAGGACTAGAAGGTCATTGGTTTGAACCCCTGAACTGGCAGGACGTGACTGAACTGCCCTTGAGCTGCGCCATAGATAGGGCTGCCCACCACTCCGGGCAGGTGTGCTCACTGCCCCCTAGTGTGTGGATTGGTTAAATGCAGAAGGTGAATTCAGCTGTGTGCAGCACATCGGGTCTATGAGCACCTTTACTTTTATATCTCTCTGTTCTAAAACAGGAACATTTAACATCGATCTTTATGCATAACAATAAATAAGTGACTAAAAATGATACAAAATGTGATCTGATCAGTATTTATTGATCTACTCATACAGAAGTGGTGTCTCTCAGTACGGCGTCGGGTTTAACGCAACATGCCAGACGTCTCTGCATGGAGGTGTAGAGGTTCCTAATGGTGTCCTGTGATGATCCATCTCATGCAGCTTGAATGTTCTCACTCAGTTCTGCAGATGGTGTGGTAGGGGTGGAGTGTTGATAGAGCGTCCAACAGTGTCCACACATTTTCAATCAGGGACAGGTCTGGAGATGAGACCGACCACGGCGTAGTATCTGTGTGTTCAAGACGAGGTCTTGAGACAGCAGCAGTGTGTGGACGAGCGTCGTCCTGATGGAATAGAGCACCGGAGTGTGTGTTCAGAGACCACTGGTTGCAGAACCTCATTAATGTAACGATGGTCTGTTAAAGTGTCTGTAATGAAGATCAAAGGTGATCTGGTATCGGACGAAATTGCACAACACATGACAACAGACTGTTGACGTTGACCACGTTGCCTCCACACACTGATTCGTTGGTGGTCTCCACCACCACGTTACTGAAGATGAGACGCTGATGATGTCACAGCACCGTTCGTTTTGGGTGCAAGTGTGACAATGAGTGGATTTCACGCTGCTTCCAACTCACTCAGCCCTAAGAAACACGAAGACCAAGGTTCAGTGCCATGAACCCTGTGAATAAACCGGGCTGTTAATGAAAATGTTCTTCTAAAGAGGAGAAAAATCATTACTTTATTACATTGTTAGGGTTGCGCAGTAGCTGTATAGAGCTTTATCTGTGTGCAGCACATGCTTAATGGAAGGTAGACGAACACGCAGCAGAAGGGGTCATGCGTGGTCATGTATTGATGATTGATGAAGTGTCTCTTGTAGAGTTACTATGAACCTAGACTTTGAATACGGTCCAGCAGCGTCTGTTGACGACAGCAGAGCAAATCAGAAATGCTTTTATCTGTGAACTGGCCCTAAGACACTGCAGCGTAGATGAGAAAATAACAAGTTATACGCGTCAATAATGTACCACACGGATGTGAAAGCCCACCAGAGAGCATCTTCTCTTTAGAGCAGCTTGTTTCCATTGATTTTGTCTCCTAAAAGGTTTCGTTTCACCAGTCATTGTGTAAAACCCTTCCATTCCGTGTTTGGTTGCCTTCATTGTGTCGTGTTTTCCTCCAGGTATTTGTGAACTTTGCCAAGCAGCAGTCTGGAGAAGAAGACGCCATAGTGCTTCACCCAAGAGCTGCAGGAGCCCGGTGGAACCGAGTCACGCCTGAGAAAGTGACCGCCTGAGCAGGCTGATTTAGAATCTGTGGAGCTTTGCACTCCTTGTGAACTCCTGTGTGGAATGGATGAGATTTTTCAGGTTCTTCTGTGGCATTGAGACTTTATGCTGCATGTGCTGAACACTTACCTTGCTTGGCCTTTCCGTAGTGATGCAACCTAAGCTACAAGTGTAAGAAAAGCAAAAGTAAGCCGTACAACGAAGCCCGCCAAATATAGTAGCACTTTATTGAACTGACTTTTTTTTAATGTGTACTTTTATATCAAACAGTGCAATAGATTTTTCCAAAATGCTCATCAGGTTATGAAATGCATATTGCATCATGTGACCTTTTGCAAACCACTTATGAATGTTTCATTTTCTGCCAATGTAGATTGACAGTATACCTACTGGTTATGAAGAGAATGCCTAGTTCCCTAAGATGCTGTATTACCTCTCCTTACCTCGGGAATGATGGCTGAAAATCTAGTTCTTGTAAAAAATTGTGTTTTTTTTTTTGTTTTGTTTTGTTTATTTTTGAAAATTGTTCAAATATCATAACATTAAACCTGCAGAAATTACAGAAGAGTATTGCAGGTTTTAATGAGACTGACACACGATGAGCCGTAGCATCAATAATATAACTGACTGTATGAATCGAATGAAAACACCTGAGCTGAAATTCCTTGGTTGTCAACGGTAATCGAAACACAGTGTATCTGAAACTTATACACATACTAACCACAATCAGGATCTTCAGAGTAGTTACTGATTTTCCCTAAATTTCTGCAAAAAAACCCCAAACAAACAGTGTTTTGGTGTTAAACGAAGAATGGATGACTTTGGATGGATGACGTCTGAACCTCTGAAATATTACACTAATGATGATGAACACACTGCCACACCGATTTACCACAGTTCTGAGGAACCACAGGGTGTAGTAAGAAGAACTCATTAAAGAAAACATTAAAGTATCTCACTTATACACACTGCTTCCAACTCCAACTTCCTTCCACAAGGGTTTAAAACAGGAATAAGCAATCCATTGTTCTCAGTGTTACACTGGCCAATCAGCATGGTCAGAAAAAGGTCAGCAGTGTGAACCTTTTACCGTTTATGGAAGGATAATCAGAAAAACCAAACAGACTTGTCACTACCATCAACATTAACCGATATAAAACTCAGAATGTAGGGGTCCAAGTGGCTCAGCAGTCTAATGCACTGGCACTTTGATTGTCCATGCTCTCTCTGAGTCGGTAGATGACCCCCCCCTTCTGGTGAAACTGCTTATACATAATATGTTAAGGGACACTGGACCACCACACGTCTGCTGCAATACTCAGGTGTAACAGTTGCAGTTAATTAGAGTCCGTGTAAATTTCATAGTTGGTGATGGCAGCTGGGAAACTAGTCCAGGTCCAGTAGCCAGAAGTTGGGCAGCCAATGTGAGGTGGTGGTCGGGGAGCTCAGGGTCCTTCTCAGATGGGATTCTGAGACTGCCCTCATAGAGCATAAGATCTGAGACAGTTCAAGCCAAAGCTTTGATTTCTAAAAGTAACTCCGCCTTCTTAAGATATTGCAAAATAGCAATACAGTATAGAGGAGATATGAGAGTGAATATAGGCTGTTCTCCCATTAAAATGCATGGGAATGGGTGGAGCTAATGTTCATACTGCAACCAGCCAGCAGAGGAAGTGGTGGATTCATTTTTGAGAGACGTGTACCTTCCATACATTACAGTCTCTGGAGTAAATAAAGAAGAAATGATCAGTGAAATGAGTGATTTTGAAAATACTGAAAACACAAAACCACATATCATTATTCTCTTCTTAGTGTATAAAACACAGCAGATTGATGATTTCAGGTAAACTGGAAATGTTATTAAAATAAACTACTAGAATAAACCACATCCAGCTCCTTATATCCTCAACATCAGCATCAAAACAGCCGATATAGTTTGAGACCATGTTCTCCAATGTTCATCAAATGTCCACTGACCTCCACATAGCAGGAATAAGAAACAGGCATCCATGGTTTCAGGTGGGCATTAAATTCAGGATGAATAGTTAGAAATCCATAATGGACTCCGTGCAGGTCTTTCAAACTCAGGAGGAGTGAAACAATAGGCACCCAGAAGATGCATTGATCTTCACTGTCAGGGGACAAATGGAAGAATGGGCATGCGAAGGGTTGGGTAGTCCTTAAATTCTCTGGTGTAGGCTTTGTGCTTCCCCTTAGCCCAGATCGTCATCTGCACAAATCCTAACAGCGTGAAGAGAGCAACTGCAGAAGAACAAACCAGTATCACTTCACTTAACATGGGAACAGGTCCTAGTATTTTCCATTTTCTGCAGAATAAGGTTTTGTAGCAACTCAGATGTTCTCTAAACACCGGTCATTCAAAATAATCGCCAAGCTTTGAAACATGTCTCTGGAGTACGAGAAATACAGAAAGGTCTTGCAGTAAGTCGTGTGGTTTTGTGTTACTGGAAACTCACCTGGAACACACTGGGTCATAATGGAGAAGCTCACCCAAACTCCTACCTGCAGAGTAGAGGAAGAGGGCGAGAGTCGGGTTGGATGGAACCTGTTTACACCTGGTCACTTTGTTATTTTTGAGTATCAGATTTATATCTAGATAAGGTCAAGCCTTGACCTGGTGGTTAGGTGACCAGCCTTGTAACTGGAAGGTTGCTGATTCCAATCCCTGAACTGGAAGGACACGACTGAAGTGCCTACATAAGTGTGCTGCTGGTTGGCGCAGGCGTCTGCCGACCATTTTGACCTTAAAAGTATGTCATTGTAGTATGTATGTATATAAGTGTAGGACACTGTAAATTCACCCTCGGTTCACTGTACAGTGTAATCTCTACGATTGATATGAAAGTAATATGATGTGTTTCAGCGATAAACAGATGCAGCACAACAACCTAACAGGTGGGTTTAGCTGGGGTTTGGTGTAGGATGTGAGGTTCTTGCTCTGACCTCGTATGTGTAGTTGGGGCATGACACGAAGAAGAACAGCCAGGTGAAGGGGTTTTTAGATGGATGAGGGAACCGCCGACACCTGGGACCTGTGAACCAAACACAAGAGAGCACAGACTGATTGATTGATCGGAAAGAAACTTATTGATGCCGACAGAAATGCAGTTGCAGAGGCTATAATGACACAAATGATGTGCATATATTAAGAAAGTGTAGAAATGGCAATTTTATATATTTCTTCTGGCTATGAAAGCAAATCTGTGCTGTTTTCTCACAAACACCATCACTTCACTGAATCACGAAAAGAAAAAAATGGCTGTAATGTTAAAAAGAGAAAAAAATAATGACCTTAAATGAAACTGAAAGGATTCAGCACCATAATAAAAGAGTGGAGTGAGTGGGGTTTAATATGTCGGTGTGTGTGAGGAGCTGGAGAAGGAGCTGCAGGCTGTGCAGTGAGTGGGTGGAGTTTAATGTGTCGGTGTGTGTAAGGAGCTGGAGAAGGAGCTGCAGGCTGTGCAGTGAGTGGGTGGAGTTTAATGTGTTGGTGTGTTATTGTATATATATATATAAACATATCAGCATTAAAGGAACAACATCAGTCTGTTTGGTTGTAAGAGGATTGTAGAATAGGTTGTAAAATAGTTCAGTACAAAAGAATGATGGATGATTTTGGAGCATAAACCCACACAACTATCAAAAGTGGACCTCGAGGGTAAAAAGGAAGAATGTAGGATTAATTACTAACCATTAATAACTCACCCACCTTCTCCTAATAAGCTGTTGAGGGAGTAATGAATGGAGAAGTTCCCCGCCTCGCACAACTGCAACACAAACAAGAAAGAAGAATGAAGACTGTGGGAATAATACGGTCATGCAGGACAAACAGAAGATTCTGAAGATTACAGACTTACGTACCACAAAGAAAAACAGTGCATAGTTGATCTGTGTTTCTCCATATGCTGTAAAATAATGACCGAATGATTAATTCATAACAAACTGAGGAAATGACAACCTTAGATGACTTAATGACTGCCCAACTGTCTGGCCTGACACCACTGTGACACTGCTACCTGCTACCCACCCTTCATTTCTATGTTGAGATTTACATTATTATTATTATTATAATTATTATTATTATAATTATTATTATTATTATTATTATTATTATTATTATTATAATTATTATAATTATTATTATTATTATTATAATTATTATAATAATAATTATTATTATTATAATTATTATTATTATTGTTATTATTGCTATTATTATTATTATCATTGTTATTATTATTATTATTATCAGTGTTATATTATTATTATTATTATTATTATTGTTGTTGTTATTGTTATTATTATTGTTATTATTATTATTATTATTGTTATTATTATTATTATTGTTATTATTATTGTTATTATTATTATTATTATTATTATTATTATTATTATTACTACTAGTATGACCACCTGTAACCATCACACTTCCCTTCATCATTCCTACTAACTATGGTAATGATCAGTATGTCTGAGCAGATCAGCAGATGTGGTGATACGGTGTTGTTTACAGTGCATCCACTCCTTCCCTTTTTCCACATTTTATGTTACAGCCTTTTTAAAAAGGACACAATTCATCATTGCCCTCTAAATTCTACACCAAAATCCCCACAATGACAAAGTGAGAAAATCTTTTGCAAATTTCTTAAAAATAAAACGCAAAAATAGAACATACCCACTTTTGCGTGGTGCTCTTTTACTTTTTCACAAATAAATAAACAGTAAAAATGCACTAATATTGCTTAAAATGTTGAAAACCTTTCATATGTGACAGTAAAGCTTTTTAATTTGACGTAATGCCGTTATGTTTGCATTCTGCTGTATTACAACTCTTCAAAGGTACAGGCTCTTACACGGTGGAGTGTAGAGAGGGTGGTTGATGTAGTACGCCAACCAAGCAGCAAAACCCCAGTAATAAGTGCAGTTCTGTGAAATGAGTAAATAAAACAGATCTTCGGTCAAAACTACTTAAAACAACACTGTGCATTATTATACCTTAAAGCAGCAGCTTCCTGTTGATGCTGTGCATCATGTGTGACTGTATCTATGGTCACACACTGCTACTTTACCTCTTAGAACCTGGAATCTGCACTTTGCAGGCAGTTAAATGTTGTTATCTAGGCCTCAGGATCAAAATAATCTACAGACGTGATACACATACTATAGCAAACTACAATATGTCTCATCATCGTGTGATGAATTAAAATGATCACAATAACTGGACACGTCCAGTGCATGTTTACTGCTCTGTCCACATGTACATGCTCAACCTGCATACAGACTCTGACTGATCAGAGAGAGGGGGCGGGGCTGATGCTCAACCTGCATACAGACTCTGACTGATCAGAGAGAGGGGGCGGGGCTGATGATCAACCACATCCTCAGCTTCTATCATAAATGAATTAATAACTGAATGAAATACAGTTGAACTTCTGTCCAGGCTCAACCATCCAGCTCAATTTCAACTTCTGCTCGTACCTGGTTTCAGATGAAATCAGATCTAAATTGGACCTTAAAGGTCAATGTGGTTGAAAAGCTGGTAATTCTGGTAAGCTAGATGATTGTCTACCTTGGTCAGGTTGTTCACAGTTGTAGACCACCTAAACCAGTAAACCCAAACAATAATCCATCCTATGTTAGCCAAACCTTAACCATTTTGACCAGTTTGAGCAGCAGGGTGGTTGTCGATGCTCCAGCAGAAGGTTGAAGTTTGAAGTACAGTTAACATCTGTGGAGTTGATTTATGAACTTGCTTGGTGAGCTGCAACATTTGTCCATCCAACGTTCAAAGCTGGACTTTAAAGACGTCCCCTGGGTGTGTCCCAGTACTCACCCTCACCATATCCCTCAGAGGCATGGTGCCGTGAGAGAAACGGTGCACAAATATGGTCTCCACCAGCCTCTTAATGTAGTGGAAAGAGTGGCAGGCACAGGCCAGGCTGGACACACCAGAGAGACACAAATAAAGGAGGAAACAGGTGAATAACAGCTGATCGATGAGAACAAGAGAGTAGAACACAAGCTTTGGTTCTGTAACAAGAAAAACAGGATCCTTTTATGATATAAAAGTGCTGAAATGTAGAAGAATAGATTGAATATTTTTATAAGCTAATTAATAAACATCCAAACAGATCGTAAAATTATAAAGATTACAGAGTAAGATGTTTAGTCTGTGGCTCCGCCCCCTCAATTTGTTTCTGTTTACTCCCATCTGCAGGTTAGAACACCATCATCGTGAGTTCTTGAGCTTATGGTTAGGTTTAGGTTGAGGTTGTGGTTTGGTTTAGAGTGTAATCTTTAACTACACTATATGGACAAAAGTATTGGGACACATGCACGTTACACCTACAGGAGCTTTTATGGCATCCTATTTTAAACCCATATAAACCATTAATATCTGAATTAAACACCTGGGTTCAATAATGAATGGATTAAGAATGATTAGGGGGTGTGTTCCAATAAACCATATCCATAGTGTATATAGTTTATGACACAAGTCAGCTGCAGGCGTGTGTGTATAGACTCCACGAATAGAAAACCTACTGAGAGTACCTGACTACAGGATGGGGGCTGCTAGTGAAGGTGTATTTGGGGGTGTAGATGTAAGGAACTCGGAAGTAAAAGAGGAGGTATATCAAGAGGGGTCCCACACACTCTGCCAGAAACACCTGAAGACAAGAAAGAAAATCAGACATACAGTAAGACCACACAAGCATGAACCAGCAAGAATGATGTATTCATTCATGTATTCAACAACACACACTCATCACCCGAAGGAATCAATCAAAATGCAACGCCAGACTGTCATGGAGTCACTCAGAGTAGAAGTGGATCATCTTCAGTGACTAATCGTGCTTTAGTCTTGGTGGAGAGCAATGAATCTGTGTGTGGAGGCACCGCGGTCAGCGCCAAGATCAACGGTTTGTTGTCACGCATCTCAAGTTTAGAAGAACTGGTTTCATTGTGGTGTCATTTCGTACGATGCCACATCACCTTTGGTCTTCATTACAGACACTTTAACACACACTCCGGTGCTCTATTCCAACAGGACCAGGCTCGTCCACACACTGCTGCCATCTCAAGATCTCGTCTTGAAGACACAGATACTATGCTGTGGTCTGTCACATCTCCAGACCTGTCCCTGATTGAAAATGTGTGGGATGCTATTGGACGCTCTATCAACACTCCACCCCTACCACACCATCTGCAGAACTGAGGGAGAACATTCAAGCTGTATGAGATAGATCATCACAGGACACCATTAGGAACCTCTACACCTCCATGCAGAGACGTCTGATGTTGTTTTAAACCCAACACAATAAATACTGATCATATCAGTCTACATTTATAATCAGTTAATATATATGTTATAAACTATTTTTTGACAATGGCTTTTTCAATGCAGCTTTATCAACACGCTTGCTGCTCATATCATTTCTCATCCTCGGAGGTAGAGCCAAACTCACAGACGTGTCACGAGGCAAACTGAACAGTACTGGTTTGAGACAATGCAGCCGCAGCATCTGCACCTAAAACATTAGGCTTTCTAGTCAAAACCCCTTCTATACATAATCACTCTCATAATCACTTACCATTGTCCAGCCTAGCTGTGGGCCGAGGTCTCTGAAGTAGAGCCTGGCTGTGGTCCCAACAGGGAGGGTCTGCAACACATCTTCATCTTTCAGGATGCTTCCTTCTGAGAACACAAAAGCAGCATTTCTCAGTTTGGGTCCTAAACAAACAAACTGGCTCAAGAACTTCCTATTCACTCAACTCCATCAAAATCAAATTCAAAACCTCTCCTACTGGATTCCATCCATCCATACATCCATTCATCCCTCCATCCATCCCTCTATTCATCCATCCCTCCATCCATCCATCCATCCATCCATCCATCCATCCATCCATCCATCCATCCATCCTTTCATCATCCATCCATACAACCGTCCATCCGTCCATTCATTCATCCATCCATCCATCCATCCATTCATTCGTTCATCCATCCATCCAGTCGTCCATCCATCCATCCAGCTGGCCTTCCATCCATCCGTCCGTCCGTCCGTCCATCTATTTTCAACACGTTTCAACCACATTTAAAGATAAAAGTTTGTGTGGCAGCTGGTTTTTAATGGAGGTCATTATAAAAACGATGTTGCTGAGACAGATGCTGTTTTATCTGGACTGTATAATGATGTATAACTGTATATAACTAATAGGAAATGTTTATCTGTGTTTATTACACTGATGTTTATTTTAACCAGTGTAAGGTTTCTAGTCTTTACAGGAGTTAAAGTGGCCCAGGAGACACAGACCAAACGCTTACATTGAAAATATCACACCTGATGCTACTCAGCCAATCAGATCTCTGCATTATAACACATAATATTTGACAAAAAGAATATTTGGCTGAAATTGTGCATTTTATTCTACCAAACACGAAGGTTTTTGATGGTGCAATCAAATCACAGCCAGCGTGGGGTGGGGCACTCTTAGTGTCGTAAACATGTCGACTGTGTGGAAGCGTTTTAAAGTATCTCAGAATGACCCAGGATCGGTGTAATTAGTTACTCAAGAGGCAAATAGAAATACTTTTCCATTTTTTTCCCTAAAAGAACACATTTTTGTTGAGGGTGAAAAACAAATTATGATTATTTTATTTTTACTTTTATTGAAGTGAAACAAATAAAGACTAAAGTCATATTGAGCTGAGTTGGAATATTAAAATCTCCAGTGTTCAGTAAATATTTGATATATAATGTAAAATAATGTTTGTTGCAATAATATTGTAGTTTTATAATCATTTTAATTGGAAAAGAAGACAATATTTTTAGGGAATTTAATTGATGTTTTGGAGAAAAAGGTGGCAACATTAACGGAAAGTGAAAATCAATCCTGAACGTTTCATTTTGTTTGGTTTTGGCCACAGAAATTAATTTTGGTGCAACTGAATTTTTATTAAATACACCTGCAGTAGATCTTCATCAGAGGTCACTTTCTGACCACACAGCTCATCTTGTCTGGATATTCTCTGGTTTTGGGTAGTGGACGCAACCAGGAACACCAGCATAACACACACTACCCTTAACACTACCACACCAGTATCACTGCTGTGAAAATTGACCACCATCCCAATAATGCCTGATCAGCAGTGCTATGGTGGTCTTTCCGTAGATGCAGGTGTAGCGGGTGTCTGGTCAACTGTGCAGTACAGATGACCCACAGTCAGGGTTGCAGTATATAATAGGTGTTTCTGATAAAATGGCCAAGGAGCAAACAGAGGATGGGGTTATTACTGTGGAGAGAATGAAAGTCATCTGTGCTCTGGTCTGAATATCTGCTCTCCACGTTTACAGCAGATCAGACGGCGGTGTTGACGTGTTATTGCTTGAGACGTGCGTTTCCTCAAAACATCTCCAGATATTTTTCACATTTTCGAGATGAATAATCGTCTCTGGGCTATCTGCAGGCTCGGCTTTCCTCCTGACGGGGACAGATAGCGAGTGTGGTGGTTTCTTTTTAATAGACGCTATGATGAATTAAGGTCTGTGCAGATGTAAGACAAGAGCATTTGAAAGAGAAGCTCTTCAAAGCGGCCCTCAAAGGACTGGAACGCCTCTACTGGAACAAAGCCATTAATCTCGCTGTCTATGAATCTGCAGCTGACCTTTTTAACCCGCTTTACAGACGACATGAAAGAACAATTAAAGACTCATTTATAGACGTCTTGAGGGAGGATGTTAACCCATATAACTGATGCCAAATTGAGACGTTTACAGAGGGTTGGTGTTCACAGTCCAACATGCTGTTGAAGACGTTATCAGACTGGTTATCATAAAGATTCAGGATGTCCGGACCAGGAGTCGCTGCTGGAATACTTAATAAGGGCTTTATTAACCCCGTGGGAATGCTCCCTTTTCCAGTTCTCTTGTTTCAACCTGCTCCCAGTGGAGGTATGATGTTCTCACTGAGCGCATTAGGCCAACTTTTAGCTGGAAACTGGGTTTCAGATTGTCTAAGCTGGTCTATGATGGTCAAGGTGTTTGAAAAGCCAATCAACCCTAATACCAAGACCACCTCCATGTCTCTACACTCACTTCCGATTGTATCAGCTCCACTGACGCTCCTCTATAGCTCTATAATTACAGACTGTAGTTCACCTGTTTCTCTGCAGACTTTATTCTCCTCCTTTCACCCTGATCTTCAATGATCAGGACCCCACAGGACCACCACAGAGCAGCTATTATGCGCACTAGTGCACTGCAGTCCACTGACGTGGTGGTGGTGTGATAGTGTGTGTTGCTGGTACGAGTGGATCAGACGCAGCAGTGCTGCTGGAGTGTTTAAACCCTGCAGTGTCACTGCTGAATCGATGACAGACCACCAACCAGAAATATGCAGCACCTGAAGGACTAGAGGATGACCACACACAAACTGATCACTGTAGTGATCATCTGACCAATATATTCATCTCATAACTACCCATCAGAAGGTTTGATAATTGGGTCAGATCGAGGTCAGATCGAGGTCAGATCATGGTCTCACCACAAACTGCTCCAGAGTTTGTTTGGAACTGGACCAAGACCATGTCCTCCAAAGGGTCTTAGTGTGGTTGTTTTGGTGTGTGATTACTGTTGGTGTTTGGTGTAAAGGAGCTGTAAAACAACTCTGACTGGGGACGTTTCTCTAGAACCAAGTGTTTCATACCAAACCTGCTCTTATGAAGATCTGAAAGGTTTTACTCACTGGGATGCAGTTTGAGGGCCTGTCTGGCTGGATACCACTGTGGATCTGAATGCAGAGATATCAGCACGTACAAACATAAGGACTGGATCTGCAGTATGGAGTACAGAGAGTTCACTAGTGAAAGGGTTTGACTTACACAACTTGTGGAACAATCCTTTAATATCGCTGATAGTTGAATGAGGTTCGATCTACAAACAAACACACACAGCTGATGTAACCTACAGGTGCCGTGCTCTCAGGGTCAGTTCAGGACATCTGTGGGCCCATAAGCAGCATCCTGGTTTGAAGGAGGGGCTGCATACAGTACAATAATGACTATCTAATCAAATGCACTGGGAATCAATTTTAAACTGGGAAAAACAGGGAAACTCTGTACTGTGGATTTGTGTTTTATCAACAAATTATACTTAATAAATGTTTAAAGTGTATGTAGTACAAAAGTATTGAGACAATTCAAAAGTATTCATCAGATCTTTTCTTCTGGTCAGACTGAGTCTCTGACCAGTATACAATACTAGATTACTCTCAGAGTCGGTCAGACTGAGTCTCTGACCAGTATACACTACTAGATTACTCTCAGAGTCAGTCAGACTGAGTCACTGACCAGTATACACTACTAGATTACTCTCAGAGTCAGGTCAGACTGAGTCTCTGACCAGTATACACTACTAGATTACTCTCAGAGTCGGGTCAGACTGAGTCTCTGACCAGTACACACTACTGGATTACTCTCAGAGTCAGGTCAGACTGAGTCTCTGACCAGTATACACTACTAGATTACTCTCAGAGTCAGTCTGACCCAGTTTATGACCAGTATACACTACTAGATTACTCTCAGAGTCGGTCAGACTGAGTCTCTGACCAGTATACACTACTAGATTACTCTCAGAGTTAGTCAGAAAGTAACTGAATGCGTTCATTAACAGAGGTATCGATGCAGCAGATGCTTTCATTTTCTGTTATCATGTGTTCTTCTCAATGTGACGCTGATTCTGGTTCTGCTTACCTTCTCCAGAAAACACAACTGTGCTTTGGTTTTGGTGTCCAGAATCTCCACCTGAAGAAACATGAAGCACATAATGTCAGATCAGGATGGACACACTATGCAGCTCATTAATTCCATCTGCATAAATCAGACTAAATTAGCTAGTGCTTGGCCTCGGGGTGAGGTCAGTGAGCTCATCCCATCCGTCTTTGAGCCAGACAGCGCTGACCTCACGTATTAGAAAGGGCACTGGACTGCTGTGTGCTGCCCGGCTGGGTTAAAGGTCCTGGTAGAGACAATTACGTGTGTTAGAGAACATCGTGACAGCAGTACGTGGACGGGTTGAAACAGAGGACTGCGTTGGAAAAGCAGCACTAATAAAAGAACAGGACCATGACATTATTAGTCAGAGCAGATTTCTGATGAAGGCTGATGCTGCTGGCTTCCCATTTTGTTCATTATGTGGATCACGCATGTGATCTTTTTAATTAGGACACCCCAAACACTTAAAATGGTTCTGTATGGAACCATGAAGACTCAAAGAACCATTTGCTTGGAGAAAGGGTTGTTCAGATTGATGGAGCATGTGTCAGAGAGGGTTCTATATAGAACCTCTTTGTTCTTTTGTTACAATGAAGCTTACAACAAAAGAAGAACCTTCATGGAGCTAAATAGAACCCTTACAGTCCCATACAGGACCTTCTGCAGTGTATTCTCCATCAATCTGAAGGACTCTTTCATCACACAAAGAACTCTTTATTCATGCAAAGTGTCCTTTTAGTGATCATGCTTCTATATAGAACCATTTTCTTTTACTGAGGAACCCGTAAAGAACCCTCATGTTAAGTGTATAGAAGCTACATTGTAACAATAGAAGAACCCTTTTTAAAAAAGGTTCTATATGGGACCTTCTACAGATCATTGTTCATGAATCTGAAGAACATCCTTCACCCATTGCTGACACAGATGTGCAAATGCACACACATCTTGTCTAGACCTTGTAGAGAACTACTGCCAATAGAATAGGACTCTCTGGAGCAGATAAACAAACATGAACCTGTTGGCACCGTGTCTAATACCAGGCGTGGGTTAGAAGAGTATAAAGCCCTCTAAAGAGCAGTGGAACTGTCTGGAATGACGGAGCTCCATCCAGCACCCTGATCTCTTTAATGCTCTTGTCACTGAATGCAATCAAATCCTCACAGCAATGCTCCAAAAACTAGTAGAAAGCCAGCAAGGACCGAAGAGACAGTTTCTCCAACAAAAGCAGGAGGAACTCCTGGTGATTTCCTAAGATGTCCCAATGCAGAACTTGGAGGACTGACAGTTCTGACCACTGACAGACCAAACCAGAGCCGAACCCGATCAGAGTGAGACGCAGGGTCCTGCAGCAAAGCAGTAATGTGAGCCCAGTCGTAAATGAATGGAGGTGTGAATATTAAAGCCTACCTGTTTCATTCCGGCCCGGAGAAGGATTCCCACTCAACTGATGTGTGAAGCTCAGCGCTGACAGCAGAAAGCTCTCCACTCACGCAGAGCCTCAGGAGCATGCAGCGTCCCGTTTTGCCTTAATGAGGACATCACCAGTCAGACATTCGGGTCTGTGCTTTAAGCTAATATTGATCATTTGCGCTCGGCTCCTCCTGGATTAGGCCCTACACGGATATCACGCTTATAAATCTCCCGCAGACAAAACTGCAGCTCTCGCGACGTTCCAGGCCAAAGGGGGCTCGCTGGCCCACCGATGCCTCTGGCGTGCGATGCGGATCTTTTTAATCTTAATTAGGGGGTGTCAGGGGTTGATGTACGGTTGTATGCACAGGGGCTGACGGCGGGAGTAATTTGGCCTGAAAGCACCGCAGGCCTGGACATCAGCACAACTGTCACACTCTAAACCACTCTTTCACTGGATGTGTAATAACCTACTAATGGATACCTCAAGATCTGCTGAATGCACAGCTCAGATAAGGAGACTCAGGACACGGGGTGAAGCCAGGCTGCTCGGGACACTACCATTATACATACCGCTAAACACAGACTGGATAGACGGTCCAGGAAGACCATGTTTATGTAAGACTCATTACTCTGCTCCAGTCTTCTGCTTTCTGCTCACAGTCGTGTTTCAAAGCCTGCATTCACACTGCAGGAGCAGGCATTACTAATATTACCATTATCCCTACGTTTACTTTACTGATTGTGTTTATGACCTAATTACACTTCATTAAATCAAACATTCTACTTCAGAACTCTCGATTCACCAAAACATTAAAAATGTGTTTTTAAAAAGGAGACATGCCAGATATTATTTGCAGGAGATCCTAGGCTACTCAAGTTTGTCTTCATTTGAGATATAAAAATGACTGGACCTTAGATATTTGTAGGACTAATATCATGGTTTGATCAAAAATGTACTTGCCCCTACAGTTTTTTGTGTTCTTTTTTGGCATTTAGAGACTAAACCACTGTTTATGTCTCAGAAATCCTGTTGAAAATTGATTATCCAGATTTTATCTGAGCTGGAAATGCATTTATTTTTGATAAATGTCCTTATTATTTTTTGGTATTTATGTACGTATGTACTACTTACGTAAAAATGACCACCACTCTTGAAGGAAATTCTTGCAGTTGTTTCATTTTGTAGAAAAATTGAACCACAGAGGCATCTTTGTCCTCAAAATCCCACCCTTCTGCCATTAAGAGACAATAAAATGATTGTGTAAAATAAACTAAATCTGCTAATTAATAAAGAGTTACAGCTTGGAGAGCTGCCGCACAAAGCGGAGCAACATGAATCACGGCTCAAACTTCTTCAAGAAGGTAAATCATCACAGAATGTTGTTCCCAGCTGTGTCTAAAATCTGGACCAAGTACAAAGAAAATGGGAAGGTTGTAAAGGGAAGCTTACAGGTAGTGCAAGGAAAACATCAAAGCGTCAAGATAGAAAACTGAAAGCAAATGCAACAAAAGAAATGAGACAGAATGACCGAATGTCCAACCGGAACGTGAGAAATGGGCTCTGCATACAGAAAAGTCAAATGAAAGCCATCAGAAAAGAACAGCAGTCATGGATTGTGGACAATTGGATGAACATAGCCTGCGTTGGGAAGGTTATGATGCTGGAACTTTAGGTTTCTGCTGGTTCAATGAAACATGAACTTCAACATTTCCATCATTGCTGATCTGGGGCTGCTTGTCAGGTAAAGCAGGAGGGAGTTGACCGTCATAACATCGTCAATAAACGTCAAAGTCTACATAGAAATGTAGCACACTTTTCTTATTCCATCAGCTGGAAGGATGTCTGGTGGTGATGATGATGATGATGATGATGATGATGCATCTTGCCATCTTGACATAAACATTCCTTCAAGAAAGACATATAATGTCCCTCACTTGGTCTGCAAACAGTCCAGATCAGAAAATCTCTAGTGGAACTAAGAAAATGGTCAATGACGAAGCTCCAACCTGCAGAGCTGATCTGGGAACAGCAATACGAGACAAACTGATGAAGAAGTCATTGTCATTACTTAAGTCCTCAGTGAAGAGCTCCAGAATGTAATAGAAAGCCCTCTCTTTTTTAACCTTGCAGGTGTCCCAATACTTTTGAACATATTGTATATATTGTTACTGAAGATATCCGTATAAATGTAAAAAAAACGACTAACGTCGTCATCTCCAGTACATTCACTCGTGTGTCCAAACTTTTGACTGGTACTGTATATACACAGATACCGTCACCTTGTCTGGATGACAGTATTAGTAGTAATTCCTGCCTTGAGCCAAGTTGCTTCGGAGCCCCAGAGGAGGAGAATCGGGATGGAGACGGAAGACACTACAGTGTCCGTGAATGGGACTGTGGAATGCTGACCATCTGGGAATCTCAGAATTGAGGAAGACGTTAAGTAAATTACACTTGATCATACTCCCACAGCTCTGACACTCAATGGCACACTGCACACCTGATCCAGCTCAAGAAAGGCTTAACAACCAGTTGACGAGCTGGATTGCGTGTGTACTGGGGCAGTGGGCCGACAGGGTCAGGATTAAGACACACTGCTTTAGTGCTGTGATCCTTCACTACTAAAGACACTGACTTAAAAGACTGGGAGAATATCAAGCTCAGGGTGACCTCAACTCCTGCTGTCCTGCACTGCCTCGGTCCTCTCCAGGAGTGCAGCATCAAGCAAGTTGTTTCTGCTTACACACATTTCACATGGGAGTGTTTTGCTTACACACATTGCTTAGGTTCACAAGTAGTGCTGCCAGATGCCATCATAGCTGCCACTCAGCGTACTGTGTCCACTCTGTCCTTATCAAGCCTTCAAAAGCATTGTCACTAAGCATTGTGAGACATGGTGTCCACTGATCTTGTCGGCATCTCTTTGCATCTACAGTCGCCACACAACCTGTTTATAGATTTATACAGCTTTAAACACGCCTCCTTAAACCCACCTTCTCACCACCACACCTGGTCCATCATCAGCCTTTGATCAAACGAAGATTATTTATTGATGGTGAGACAAATTCCCATCTGCAGGTTGAAACCTCCCCAACCCCATCACATGAGGAGAGTCCTGCCTATTCTCAGACTCCTGATCATGCAGAGGTGATGGGAACTTATGATCTCCTGTCTCTTGACAATCCGGCAGTTAGACAGTCACTCCACTCCAGAGTTGTGGAGCCATGAACATTTCTGTCGGAGAAAGAAGGGAAGGAAAATGTACTGAGAACTGTGATTATATGTAGTGTAATTTCACATTCTAGGGTGGCCTTACAGTCTAATCAAGGTTCAAGGTTTGTTTACTTGTCACGCACATATTTACACACAGTACAACATGCAGTGGTGTTATTTTGTGACTGTCTGCACACACAGATCAATAAGGGAAGAAGGGAGAAAGTAGGGAGAAGGTAAACAGAATAAAAATGTCTTTGTATTTACAAGGTAAAAAATAAAATATGCTAATCCTGAGAAGAAAAAAAAAATAACTGTAAGGTAACAAAAAATAACTTAAGTGGAGGTAGGAGGTGTAGATGTATGAATAAGTTGCAGTCATTGTAGGAACCCTGAGAGTTGAAGTCATTAGCTCCGCCCCCTCTCTCTGATCAGTCAGAGTCTGTAACCAGCTCGAAAAAGAAACAGTTACCTGAATTAAATCCCAGTTTAAATAACAAAGGAGCTTCCAGTGCATGTTTACTGCTCTGTCCATGTGAACATGATCAACCTGCATACAGACTGTGACTGATCAGAGAGAGGGGGCGGGGCTGATGCTCAACCTGCATACAGACTGTGACTGATCAGAGAGAGGGGGCGGGGCTGATGCTCAACCTGCATACAGACTCTGACTGATCAGAGAGAGGGGGCGGGGCTGATGATTAACCTGCATACAGACTCTGACTGATCAGAGAGAGGGGGCGGGGCTGATGCTCAACCTAATTTGAGTAGAATAGGAACTCCTGAAAACAACAATATCTGGTATGTCTTCTAGAATTACATTTCTAATTGTTTGGTGAATAAAAGTACATTGAAGTATGAAAACATCCTACAAAATTAACCTGGAGTTCTAAAGGTTAAAGCATTCATTACCTTTTGAGAGAGATTCCACAGGTTCTCTTGATTGTGGTCCCATTCTGAGACCCTATATAACCCCTCTAAACCCCAGCTCAGTCACACGCATCATTTATCAAGTCAACATGCTTATATCGCATGTTTAAAGTGTTTGCATTCATGTCGTGAAATGGATCTCAGCCAACATGTAGAGTCACACACACACTAATGCTGAAGATTGAGAGGGACTGTAAATGTCCATGTGAATGGAGATGCTCCCGGGAGGAGAGAACGTCACAAATCAAAAACAACAGTCCCTATTAAAGACCTTTTTCAGCCTCCCAGTTTAATACAAAATGTAGCAGTCACCTGACCTGACATCCATCAAAAGACACACACACACACACACACACACACACACACACACACACACACACACACACACACACACACACACACACACAATCAATAACATTGCGTCTCTGGGCTGTAAAATAGGCCTGATTTTTCAATCAGGCAGAGTAATCGATGAAAACTCTGTGCCGATTTCCGGAGCACGGAAAGCAATCTGTCCTGTCTTCCTTTGGCTGAGTGCATGCTGAAGTAATGATTGGGGAATGGAGCCGCCACCAGATCCGTATTTGTGGGAATGCTGCCAGCATCTGTATCCCATGCCACCATGTAATATATTTCTCTACTGGCCATAAATTCCTCTTTCAATAAAGTAAGTTTATTAGTTGTGTTGTAAATACCTGCTCTGATTCTGATCTGAGTGGCTCTAATTTTAAATATCTTCATTGTTATTCATTTGGTACCTGTTTAATTTCAAATCAAAGTAAATTAAATTCTACAGAATTCATTCTCTATTACCAGGTTAAAGTTGGCACATCTGACCTTGTTCCCACTTCATATATAGTGCCTCTAATAACTATGAAATTAGATTTCATTGTATGAAATAATAACATAAAGAAATCAAGAAGGAGCTGGTATTGTGTTAAGTGAGTGAGTGAGTTTAATGTGTTGCTGTGTGTGAGGAGCTTTGGATGTGGAGCTGCAGGCTGTGCAGTGAGTGGGTGAGCTTAATGTTGGTGTGTGTAAGGAGCTGGAGAAGGAGCTGCAGGCTGTGCAGTGAGAGTGAGTTTAATGTGTTGGTGTGTGTAAGGAGCTGGAGAAGGAGGTGCAGGCTGCAGTGAGTGGGTGGAGCTAATGTGTCGTGTAAGGAGCTGAGAAGGAGGTGCAGGCTGCAGTGAGTGGTGAGTTTAATGTGTTGGTGTGTAAGGAGCTGGGAGAAGGAGCTGCAGGCTGTGCAGTGAGTGAGTGAGCTAATGTGTCGGGTGTGTGTGAGGAGCTGGAGAAGGAGCTGCAGGCTGTGCAGTGAGTGAGTGGAGTTTGTGATGGTGTGTGTAAGGAGCTGGAGAAGGAGCTGCAGGCTGTGCAGTGAGTGAGTGGAGTTTAATGTGTCGGTGTGTTTAAGGAGCTGGAGAAGGAGCTGCAGGCTGTGCAGTGAGGTGGAGTTTAATGTGTCGGTGTGTGTAAGGAGCTGGAGAAGGAGCTGCAGGCTGTGCAGTGAGTGAGTGAAACTGATGCTGAAACATCACATAGCTGGAATTTCAGGTGGAGCAGGGAAACTTATTCCATTCGATTTCAGAGACTAGTAGAGCATTAAAGGCAACATCTAACTGACATTATTTTAAGGAGGAAACACCAGCTATTGGGACATAGATTGATTTTAAAAAGGGTTTCTAACCTTCTAGCTGCATGAAAATTGCATTTCTCTGAACTACATTTTGCAAATGATGTTCAAAAGACATCTCTCAGTTTAGTTAAAACGAATCATCTTTATCAAGCCGTTTCAGACTTTCGAACAGTGGATATCGTTAGTCCAAAGTCTCCCTTTTTCTATGATGATCACAGTACAAATTGAATTTGTCTAATTGGTTGATTGTGTTATTTTTTCTTCATGCAGTGTCAGAAATAATATAATGAAGTCCATTAGAGACTGAACACCTCCACACTCTGAGGAGAGTGTGTGATGATTTAGGCCTGTGGTTTTTAGATGGTAAAGGTTTAGGTCTCCCTCCATCCAACGTTATTTCCCTGAGCTCTCTGTGCTGCAGGGTCTTCATCAGCAAAGCCACGCAACACACTACAGTACTTTCCTTCGCAGAAGAAGAGACACATTTACTCATGTTTCAGCTGGCTCTTCATTTCTCTCTCTGACTGATGTGGTCTGGAGATTCTCAGACTGCCCACCTGCCGACCTGATTCACAGCCTGCACCTCAGTCCAAATAATAAAACCAGCACTTGTGTCCCCCCTGTTCATCACAGTGTAATTAGTATGGCGGCAGGTCTGTGGAAGAAGGTACTGCAATTTGTTGACTTGGTTACAGTCTAGAACGAGGCAGCAGGTCAATCAGCAACAACATAGTGGACACTGCAAAAATCATTGAGTCTGAATAATTCATAGTAGATACTGAATAATTCAACAGAATAACTAATATTAAATACTAAATCATTCGTAGTGTATACAGACCAAATTATTAGTTTATACCAAAGAATTCATAGGACAATTAATTATTTATAGCAGATGCTGATGAATTCTATCATATTCTATGCAGAATAATGAATGTAAAGTGTATTATAAATAATTAATATAGTAATTAATTCCTAATAGACATAAGGGTAATTAGTTTAGGATTGATGTAATAAATCGGGAATATTTTTGTAGAGAAAACACTTTGTAAAGAGCAGAGATATAAAGTTATGACTACAACAGAAATCCTCAAACTTCTGAAACTGAAGACATTCAAAATTTTGCTGTTGGATTAAAACAGAATAACTGACCTCAAAATATGTAGTTCTGCTCAGAAGGTTTTTCTCCTTCTTCTTTTCTTTCTTCTACAGTCTTCTTGCTTTCTAGACAAAGTTACTGATATACCCCTCGCCCTCTGCCGTCCACTGTTAAGTGACTAGAGCTGCTGCTGTGAAGCATTGCTGACAGACTACTACAGCAGAATGGGGGGAGCAGTAGCATAAATAGCATACACACACACACACACACACAACACACACACACACACACACACACACACACACACACACACACACACACACACACACATATATAATTTCCCTGAGTGAACTCTCCCAAGGGATGAATAATGTAAAAATCTTAAAATCCGAACCACACTTTGCAGGCAGTGACATTCTTCTCTAGGTTTCAAATCTCAGGATCAGAGTAACCTACAGACATGATTCACAACTACAGACTTACCCTCTATAACCAGTGCATGTTTACTGCTCTGTCCACATGTGCATGCAGACTGATCAGTGAGAGGGGCGGGGCTAATGACACAGATATTGGGTTACGGAGGAACATGAGAAGGGCTGATTGGTCTCTTTTTGCTCATAGAGTGCAGAATAAACGTCCTGAGATGGTATAATACCTCACAAAAAAATAATAAAGGACATATAGCGTTTTTTTTGGACCACTGTCAATTATTTTGAAAAACTTATTGTAAATTTCCTTCTTAATCTAATCATTACAAAATAATTCATCAAAAGTATTACATTTTCAGCTCATTTACAGCTAATCCCACCCAAACAGAGCTTCAGAATGTCTTCTGCAAGAGCATGACCACTGAGAGGAACAGTGGAGAGCTCTTTCCACAGTATGGACAAGACACTCTTCTCTTTGTCCTTTTTGAAGCCACTGGTGCTTATCGCCTCCTTGTGTGGCTCAACCGTGAACACCAGCCGGCTCTGCCCCTTGTTTTTTAGTACACACTGGAAAGGGAGGACAACCGAGGCACTCGTCTCAGTCCGGTAAGTTCACAGAGTGTGGCAGGCCTTCGGAAGAGTGCTGGCTTTCTCAAGTGCCCACATATAATATCAGCAGAGCCCAGACTAACCCAGTGTTGAGGTCAGAGCAGAGCTGGGATAACAGCTGCTGAACTGCTGGGCGGTCTGGAGAGCTGACCATTCTACACTGCCCACATATCATCCTATTAACCCTGTCCGTGGTATTGCACGGCCCATGTGAAGCAATTACACAAGAGGCCTGGAGTAATAGTGACTTCTGCAGGGAGTGATCAGAACTGCAGCTCATTACAAAAACTGAACATGGTATATTTGGACTAGCTGACTTAGAATATAACGTAATAGAGAGCCTAAATATATACTTCAAATGTATATATTCATAATTATGGAACTGGACCAGACTAATGCAGGGTAAAATATGAAACCAGTGGTTTCACTGTCCAGGAAATAATTTAAAGCAGAGACATTTAAAACTGCCAATATGGCCAGCAGTGACACCGAGGGGTTTAAGCACTCCAGCAGCACTGCTGTGTCTGATCCACTCGTACCAGCGCAGCACACACTAACACACCACCACGTCAGTGTGACAGCAGTGCTGAGAATGACCCACCACCCACAGAATAGCTGCTCTGTGGTGGTCCTGTGGGGTCCTGACCATTGAAGATCAGGGTGAAAGGAGGAGAATAAAGTCTGCAGAGAAACTACAGTCTGTAATTATAGAACCACAAAGAGGAACTGATAAACTGAGCAGTGAGGGTAGATACAAGGAGGTGGTCATAATGTTATGGTTAATGGTTGTAGCCCAATACTGCCATGGTAAGTGCATGTGAACGTCCCACCACAACTTTCCATCAGATATCCACCATCACCAGATACTGGCTCCCAGGTCTTAGTTAGAGGGCAGTAAGTTCACACCTGGCTTCAAACCACAGCTGCCTGAAACACTTCTCCTCTAAATTGAAGGAGCAGAGGATGAACTGATAAACTTCTGCATTTGCATTTGAATAACAACAGTCCTGAAAGATCAATCATATTTCTTTTGCAGTGACTTCTCTCATGAAAGAGTTCTCTGAGACGATCCGGTCTCTGACTCATGGAGACAGTCGAGAGAGTTTCCTCAAGGTCAGAGGAGTCTCTATCGACTTTCCTATCAGAGGGAATCATCCCTCATTGGTCTGAGCCTGCCACTGAAAAGATCTGTGGGCTTTGTGCCACGCAAGTCAAGTCCTTACAACACCTCGGAGCCGTCCAGTAACAGCGGAGGGGTGGAATTCAGATGAAGTGATCTGGACACTTGAGGGTGAAAATGGCAAGCAGCGAGCCTTTCCTCACCATTTCCAACTTTCAAGGGCACTGCAGACACTTCTCTCTCCATTTCTCTCTTGGTCTTACTCACAGATACTCTGGGCAGGCATCAGAAAAGCGGAGCAAAATATGTATTGTTACGACCTGGGACAGCCGTGGTCTGGTGGTTAAGGAACCAGCCTTGTCTTGTCTTGTCTTGATTGGAAGGTTTCTGATTTGAATCTCTGAACTGGCAGGATTGAAATGCCCTTGATCAGACACCTAACTCCCCAGCTGCTGTGGACAGGGCTGCCCAATGCTCCGGGCACGTGTCCACTTCTCCCTTGTCTGTGTGTGAGTGTGTGGATGGATGCCTTTAAAGTGGAGGACAAATTCCCCTCTGTTCAACACAGTGGACGGATGAGCACCTTCACCTTTACCCTCAGTTGTAATGATCCTTGTTGAGTGCGTGATGCGTCTGTGTAGGGGTGAAACGATTCCTTGAATAATTTGAGTACCTCGATGAAAAGAAATGATAGAGGAAGTTCATTTAATTGTATAAATGAAAACACAGCAGTAACACAAATGCATTAAAAAGACAGAAAATATCGAAAGCATGAGAGCATTTCAGACTGAAGACAAAGAAGAACACTGTGATGTGTATTCGTAGCAACACAACAGTACATCCTCCATGTTGCAGAATCTCCTCCAAGGACACCCAGAATGGAGCAGAGGACTGGAGACAAGGAGACGCTGTTATGCAGGCAACATTGCTTCAAAGAAGAGGGCAAGCCTCAGCATGGACATGGTCATCTTCCTTCATTGCAATCAAGTGCTGCTTTAAAGGTTTGTACACACACACACACACACACACACACACACACACACACACACACACACACACAAAATTTGTGAAACTATTCACAAATGGACTCAAAGTTCCTGTTCTGATATTCTTGCCAATTCTTGCACAGCAAAAAAAGCATGTATATGTCTAAAATGTATCTGTCTTTTTAATTATGTATTAATGCTTTATTGTGATGCTTGCAAGTAACTTAAATTTGTTTTATTTATTCCTGTTTTATGGAAATATGGAAACTGTTTTTACTGGAAATATTTCTAGAAAAGAGAGTTTGTTGCTATGCACATGAATTTAAGTAATAAAATCAAGGAAGGAACAAAGGAAACCAAATGGTTGTTTGTTATTAAGTGAAATGTCTTATTTTTTTGTGTAATTATAACACTCTTTAACCAAGCAAAAATATATTTAAATGAAAGGATTTCCAGTAGAAACTCGATTACTAAAACATTTTTTACTTTTTTTTTACTTTTCAGCTGTTTTTCCACTACATGGTCCCTACAGTACTCACCTGCTTTTTGGTCCCTGGTATGTGGATAGGTAAAATGCAGAGGTCTAATTCCCGTTTGCGCACAGCACAGTGGGTTAAATGAGTATAATTACTATTTAATTACTTAAACAAAATTACAATAGTAAATCCAGTAACCTGTCCAAATGATGTCAGATAATATTTTAGAATCTATAAACCTACACAACTAACCGCTGTAGTGTTTCGGGGAAGCCGTGCTACTGGAAAACTAACCACACACAGTGATACACACATACACACTAGTGACTAGTGTACCCTAGACACCAGGGGGCAGTAAGCACACGTGCCCGGAGTGGTGGGCAGCCCTATCCTCAGCACAGTCATGACCTGCCAGTTCAGGGATTCGACCAGTGACCTTCCAGTCACAAAGCTGGTTCCCTAACCACCAGGCCATGGCTGCTTCTAAAGCACCATTTCACAGGTTCTATCCAGTCTTTACTGCATGCCAACATGGCGAGTAGGATGTGTCACACTAACAGGCCTTTTCCACCAACCGTCACACTTTAACACCAGTTTTAGTGGAACAGAGGATATGTCACAGAATATGTCAACAGAAGGCACAGCACCAGTAAATGGATGGAAGATGATGGTATCATGTATAGACTACCTGTAAGCGTTTGTTCTGTTCTCCAAAAAGCAAACATGAATCAACTTTTGACGATAAGAAGACGACACTGTACAAGATGAATAGAATGGTTTATAGATTCTTAAACAAGGTCTAATATTATCTGAACAGGTTACCAGATTTACAAGTGTTATTTTATTTACGCCGACCTCATTAACAGAGTAAATATTATGGGAAATCTGTGGTAAATAATAATAATAATATTTTTTAGTCAGATGTTTACAGATAAATTATATCATTAAAATTGTGGTCAGTTACTGTGGTGTGAAAACTTCACATTATTAACTGTAGAGTCAACCAACTACAGACTCCCTGATACAGCTCACATTGAATGTAAGGTAGCCAATTAAATAACCATTTAAATAACCAATTAAATTAACCAGTAGGTTATTTTTAACCTTAATTTTCAGCATAAAAGGTGCAATTCAGCTTGAAATGTAGTGAATATATTTTTATACAGTGTTTAATTAGGCTTCTAAGGTAGTATTTTGTAGCTTCTACCCAGCCTTTCCTTTACATCATGCCAACACGGAGAGTCCCATGATTTCATGTGACAGCATCGCCCTAAGAGGCACATTTTCAATTCCATTATGTAAACACAGCTTTAATGCTCATGTTCAATATCTACATTAGCATTCTTGAATAAACTGTGACTGCTCTGCCTCAGAGGTAGAGCTGCCTCCAGAACCATTCTGAGCAGGGATTTTGCACACCAGCATACCAGGGACATAATCAACAGAAGGATGCAAGTATAAACAGCAAGGCCCAGCCAACAGTCTACATCTGAGATACCTGAGTCACAACTGCATGCCAGGTTATGAGTTGAAGCAAAACGACACTGCATTATTATGGAGGTACATTGGTCCCTGGGTTCCTCCTGGTGCAGGACAATGCCCTGCCTCTTGTGGCCAGAGTGTGTCAGCAGTGTGTCAGTGTCAAGTTGCTATAATGAAATTCACAGACACTGCATCTATCTTACAACGTACGTTTGTGCCTGGATCAGCAGCTTTATCAACCCATCCTCTGGATTTTTCAGCAACATTATGACAATAATGCCAAGGAAATGCCATTTGAGGAATATTAGAACTATTTATTGACTGTGTAGGTTGATGATTGCATTCACCATATCTAATGAATGAAGCTTCACTCGCAGACTGGTGCACAATGCTCCATTTTAGGATCTGGGTTTCTTTATTGAACGCTTCAGAAACTGTTTAAAACAACACTCCCCCTCACCTTCATAAACAAGTAACCCATTTTTTAAAATCTGGGTTGGGACCTGAAATGGTTTTAGGTGCGTCACTGCTTCTTCATGCACTTGTGTCTCTTAAATGTATTTGAATGGCTGAAATCCTTCTCACAGTCCGAGCAGTGATACGGTTTCTCTCCTGTGTGAATGCGCTGGTGTTGAAGGAGATATCTCATTTGAGAAAAACTCTTGCCGCAGTCTGAGCAGTAATACGGCTTCTCTCCTGTGTGAATGCGCTTATGTTGTTGAAGTATGTTGTGTTGATTAAACCTCTTCCCACAGTCTGAACACTGAAATGGTTTTTCTCCAGTGTGAATACGCTGGTGTACTTGGAGATAATCCTTTCTATTAAAGCTTTTCCCACAGTCTGAGCAGCGAAACCGCTTCTCTCCTGTGTGAATGCGCCGGTGAGATTTGAGATGACTCTGATGACTGAAACTCTTCCCACAGTCTGAACAGAGATATGGCTTCACTCCTGTGTGAATGCGCTTGTGTGTGTTGAGATGACTCTCATGTTTAAAACTCTTCCCACACTCTGAGCACTGAAACGGTTTCTCTCCGGTATGAATGCGCTGGTGTGTTTTGAGATTACCCTGTTGATTAAAACTCTTCCCACAGTCTGAGCAGTGATATGGTTTCCCTCCTGTGTGAGTGTGCAGATGTTTGTTGAGAGCACTCTGATGATTGAAACCCTTTCCACAGTCTGAGCAGTGATATGGCTTCTCTCCTGAGTGAAGGAGCTGGTGCTGTTTGAGGGAAATCTCATGTTTAAAGCTCTTCCCACACTCTGAGCAGTAATACGGCTTCGCTCCTGTGTGCATGCGCTGGTGTGTTTTGAGATTACTCTGTTGAGTAAAACTCTTCCCACACTCTGAGCAGTGGTACGGCTTCTCGCCTGTGTGAATGCGTTGATGTTTTTGGAGATTATTCTGTTGATTAAAACTCTTCCCACAGTGTGAGCAGTGGTACGGCTTCTCGCCTGTGTGAATGAACTGGTGTGCTTTGAGATTACTCTGTCTAGTAAAACTCTTCCCACACACTGAACATGGGTGACTTTGAGCCTTCTTGCCTGTATTTGTCTTTTGACTGTATGATGAAGGAGAGGACACTGGCTCAGTACTGGAGGTTTCTTTGGATGCCATGTTCTTGCTCTCTTTAGAAGCTTAACAGCTTTGTGAAATCTTCTGATTTTGTGAATTCATGCAGTGACACTTCAGCCAGGAAGTAGGAATATCGGCACTAGAAGCAGATTATGACTTGTCATCAGGATGGCATTCATTTCTGGAAGAAGCAAGGGGAAAAGTAAACTTAAGATCAATGTGAACTACACAAGAATCTTAGTTTGGCATGGGAAAAGAAACTATTACATTTGAAGACAGAGAAACGGAATGTTTCTCTAGATCTGGATTCATTCAGCAGTTACATTCTCCAAAAATGATTCATGAGCCTATTCAGGAATGTACATGCAAATCTCAGTATTTCCTTGCAAAGTCCAATCTGGCATTATGACCTTTACTGCTAATGAGTGGTTAACATGTTGTAGTATGGCCTCTACATTTTGACATTCGTCTTCAAACACTGAACGGGAGATACCTTCACCCATGTGCTATGGAAGCTGTTAGTGATGTCACTTGTCACTGTTGTTTCTGGTTTTTACTTCAGACCACCAACTTCTGTTTCTACTGACTGACCCGTTTTATGTCCGGTTGCAAGAACCTCAATGGTTTCTGTAGGACGTTCCAAACTGTTCTATTGGTTGAACCCAGTGCTTCTGCAAAGACTCAGTTGTCCCTTCTCACACTTTTAAACAACTTGTTTTTCTCCCAAACAAATTAGGTCCAAGCAGAAGCAGACACTTGGTCTAGCAGGGCACATCTGTGACAGATGTTTCAATATATCTACTCGCTTGAAAATTCAGTGGGTTTGTGCGCCATATTCAATTTAACACCTCTAGATATAAATACACACATTGTGGAAAAAAAACAAAAAAACAGTTGCACCCATAAGCATGTGTGGGGTTGCAGTGCTGTTGGGAAGGAAGATGAAGGTGATCAGGATCAATAACTGATTATAAATGTATCTGATCTGATCAATATCTATTGATCTACTCATACAGAAGTGGTGTCTCTCAGTACGGCGTCAGGTTTAACGCAACATGCCAGACGTCTCTGCATGGAGCTGTAGAGGTTCCTAATGGTGTCCTGTGATGATCCATCCCATGCAGCTTGAATGTTCTCACAAAGTTCTGCAGATGGTGTGGTAGGAGTGGAGTGTTGATAGAGCGTCCAATAGCATCCCACACATTTTCAATCAGGGACAGATCTGGAGATGGGACCGACCACGGTATAGTATCTGTGTCTTC
>CM067507.1:36556106-36618606 GCA_034509495.1 Acestrorhynchus altus
GTTCTACACACACCACGCAATAAACTCATTAAAACACCCACAGTAAAGTTACAATTGTGATTAACCACCAGGGGGTGATGTAACAGTTGTGCTCCAACAACCACATGCTCCAAAGCTTGTGGCAACCTGCACTGTGAGATGTCTCACCGTTTAACCTGCCGTAGAATGGAACTTTGTGAAGTTCAGGCCTTTGGGGGCTGTGGATTGCTTGTTGTCCATTTCTTTTCACGCCAGCAGATTGCAAGACGTGGGTCACCACCAAGGTGGAATCCATCCTCATGGATCTTGCATGAGAACCTATAATAATACAGAGGGTGCTCTTTCTCCTTCAGCCCAAACCATCACACAGTCTCGATTTAGACAACAGCTGTCTGGAAGACCAATCCTGGTCATATTAAACTCACTTCACATTCAGACCCCAAGTTGAACAACTGTGGCTGTGTGTGTGTGTGTGTGTGTGTGTGTGTGTGTGTGTGTGTGTGTCTGTGTGTGTGAGTGTGTGAGTGCTGGAGGAGCACTATCTCTAAAATCATACAGCCATTATAATGAACATAAATACACACATCAATCATGCCTTCACCCCATCTCCTCCCTTCTTGTCCTAGGATGACCTTATCTACGGGGGGCTCAGTTTCACACGTCTACCACAAAATTACTTTGAACTCCAGCCCAATATCTTTCTGAGCTCACCTCCCTGGTCAGCCTTCCAGCTTCTCTGTTGATGAATCAGCTCCTTGCAGTTCGACTTATGTGTCTGAAAATATTTTTTTTATGCTCAGTGGTCTAAAAGCACTATAATCTGACCTCACAGGTTTGAATTCCCAGGTTGTGCTGTTGCCATCAACAGCCAGGTGAGAGTCTGGAGAGCAAAAATTTCCCATCGCCTGTCTGGGTGGGAAGATGGTGCCCATCCCCACATCACACCTAGTGGGATGCTGGTACAGGGACCCCGGAACTTTCTCCCAAGTGCTTTACGCCTAGCAATGATGTAATGGGAGCAGGTTGGAAAGAGGCACTTCCAAATTGAGACGTCAAATTTACAATGAATAAATAAAAAATTCACCAATAAAATAAAACGTTTTATTATTGTTACTCTCTCTCAGTTCTTTTTTGTTGTTTATGCCATTCTGTTGTGTTATCCATTGTGCTGTCCATGTCGACCAGTGGTGTTATATCAATAAAGGGTTAGGAAGGCTTAAGAAGATGTTAGTTACCACTGGACTTGAACCAGCATCAGTCAGGCGGCAGCTCAAGACATAGAGAGAGAGAGAGAGAGAGAGAGAGAGAGAGAGAGAGAGAGAGAGTCTGTAAGAAGGTTTAACCAAAAGCCTGTGTGAAGAGAAACTTTTTCAATCAAGACTTGGTGTCAGAGCCCTGAACAGTAGAAGACACAACAGTGTTTTTGTTTCTATTTCGAGGGACTGTCAGTAGGCCCACATCTTGGGAACGTAGTGAATATTTTTATTCACAATGCAAGCACAACTAAAAATGTTCAAAATCTTAATGGTTTCTGTTAATTATTACATTTAAAATATTTTTTCTATCATTTATTTAAGTGATGCTCAATTTTTTTCAATATTGACACTGTCTGATTAGTAATTCATTCAAAACTTGAAATTTGGCATTATTCTATGAAAAAGGAAAACTGATTTCTGTTTTTTTATATTCGTTTTGGATTTTTAATAGACCTGCCACTTATTTAGTGTTTGTGCCTCTATTGTTCATATTCTGCGTTTGATTTTGTCCTGCTTTGTTCCTTTCTATCATTGCCGTTTCCCAACCCTAATTATTCTCCCCCATCATGATATACAGCCACTGCTGGAAGGTGAAAGCTGGTCCTCCTCTTAGACCTGTAAAGCTCCTCCACATCATTTCAAACTGCTACAAGACACATGAATGAGATGCAGGCCAGGAATGAAAGTGCTTCTGGTGGATGAAGAAGCTGCAGGAGTGAGTGATTACTGTTGACAGTTGGTTGCTGCAACGTTTGTCTGAACACCACGGTTTATGATGGGATGTGTTGGAGTTATTGCAGGGGTGCTCTCAGATGGGGCTGTTTGGTGCCTCTGTGTTGAGCTGTTGGTTTCACCTCATTGTTGCTGATGTAGGAATTGCTCTGCTTTCCAGCTGCCCTTAGATTTGACAGGATGTTCAGCATTCGCCTCATAAACTGCTGCTCTAGCTGGAGATGCGGCACATATGCAATGCAATTCTGACAGACAATATAGCTTATAAGTCCCCGGAGCTCACACACACACACACACACACACACACACACACACACACACACACACACACACACACACACACACACACAATACTTAATAATAACATATGTATATGCATACACACAAAACAAGCTAAGACCAATTGTATGTTATAGCAATATTGCTGTCCAATGACAACCATATATCTCCATTTTCGTTCATGGTGTGAACCCTGTAGCTGCTCTGTATACTTTGTAAGAAATTCTGGATCAACCAAAAGAAATGCTCTAAAATATTACAATATTAAAATTAAAATTTTACATTCACTTCAATTCACAATTTAGAGGATTTTTGCCTCCTGCTGTAAAGTTGCCATTTAGGAGATACATGTTTTTCATAGGATGATATTTAATTGCTATTGATGCAGTTTAATGGTAGAAAAATGCTCTAAATATCTGTAAATATCACAAGAACTGTGATGTCAGATGTGTGTCAGATCCCAGAATGACTGGCAGAAAAGTGCTGCTGTACAGACAGAATCAGCCCATGAATCTGGCGATCTGTTTATTATCATGATTTAATAAAGTGGTGACGGTGGTGTTCACTGGATCTGATATCAAATATTAAACAGATACTGAAATAAACACAAAAGCTTTGTCCTGTGCTCATCACACGGCTTAAAGCAGAAATTCCACCTTGAAACAGCACCACAGTTACTCTGCATCCTTCTGCACCATTTAAGGTGGAACAGCTCATTCCAAGAGCTAAGGTGGAGAGTGATCCCAGCCTGGTGCAGCCACGTTTTTAGTGAAGAACCATGGAAAGACATCACAAGTGTATGTTGGACACAGAGCTTCAACCACCTCAGAGCTTTCATTAGCACACGGAGCTTCAGTGAATCTGTTTAAAGCTGTGTTGTTGGTAGGGTTGAGAAATCCTCACCGCCCAGTTTACACTGGACAAAGGGAAATGTCTAATTACATTGATCATTTATTGGACACGAGAACACTATTCACAGGACGGACTTTAATGTAAGACATAACACAGCTGATATTTGTAAACATTAAACTCATAGCTCTGTTTTTCCCTCCTGTGCAGATCAGCCCCATAAATTGGAAGCTGATCCCAGCAGACTAAACTGGGAGATGCTGGGCAGATCAAAGCACACACATAAAAGCAAGATGCAAAATAAAGACAGAAGAAGAGAGATTAAACCACTGACGAAAGAAAACCAACATACAAGGCTAGTTTATGATAAACAAACAAACAGTTCTGATGAGGTTATTGTAAGTACGGCTGACAGTGGCCCGAGGCTGAGTGCTTTCCACACAAACCAGTGTCCCATAAAACCTCTTACATGTTTCTCTCCACAATCGCCTTTTTCTTCCTCTCTTTCCCTTGGAAAGCGGGTTCGGCCCGCCCTCGTGTTCTCTGCTTTGGTCAAGCTAAATATTGCTGCCACGTTGCTTTTCTATTTTTGAACGTTTAAAAATCTGTTTCTAAGCTCCTGCTTATTAGACCGTTATTCTTCATACTGAACTCGTGAGAAGTGTCTTATGTAGCTCAAATCTCATTTCGAGAAATAAAAGTCAGTTTATGGATAATAATATACTTCCCTTCCTATAATTATGAAACAGACATTCATTTCTTAGCATGTCTTCATTTAAACGTTATTCTGAGATATCGAAAGTATATCTGGTTGCAATTATGACAACATTTTTATAGAATAGAAGGGAATGGAACCACATCATCCACTTTACAGGGGGGTTAGAGTGTGGGTTAGGGTTAGGGTTAGGGAGAGGTTTGAGGTTAAAGTTAGGGTAATGGTTATATGGATTACAAATGACACAAAATGACAAATTTCAAAATAATAATTTTATTTGATACACGTGTACCATAATGTCCAGATAGTGGCTTGTTGAACATTCACTGCTTTTTCTTTAAGCCATTACGAATTATTTTGGACGCCTTAAATATAGTCCTGCTAAAAGGTAGCTTTAGCAGACTGAAGTATGTGAAGCAGATGCCCAGTTCCAAATATGATGCTGCCCCCACCATGCTTCATTGCTGGGAAGGTGGTTGTTGGGCAGTATTACGTTTGTGTGGGAATATAAACACTGTATTAAAGCTTAGTACAACAGGGCGTTGGGAGAACAGTCAGGAATAGGATTTCCTGAAATGATACCTTCAAATGCAGCTTCAGAATCATATTGGTGTGTCATTGTTTTAGGTAAAGTAATGTCTCTGTTGTTGCCCACCAATGGAACAAGACATAATGGAGCAGCCACATACAAGCCAAAGATCACTAGGCCAAGGCTGCACTAATATTGGTATTATTTATATTTTAACATTTTAAAATATTTTAAATATTTTAACTGAAGACTCTGTTTCAGGAGCATTTAACTCCATAAAGACATTTGTGTTCTACAGATCTAAGTGTGCTGAATTCTAGATTCTAGCCTGCCTACTAGTTAAGGATGTTTTCTGGAGTGAACAGCAGTTAATTGTTTTAAGTCGCTCTGGATAAGGGCGTCGGTTAAATGCCGTAAATGTAAATGTAAACATAAATTATAAATTGCATTTTTACACCAAATTACATTTCCCACCAACAGGAGCCTCTCAAGCAACAACTTCCCAAGCAACACAGTCCTTTCACAAGCAATATTTACATGATAGTGTTATTGTGGAAAGTAAAGACAGGGACGTACCTGGGTTTGGAGTTCAAAGTCATTTTTACTTCCTCCAAAAGTGTGGGACTTGGCAGGTGATACACGTGTCAATGCAACTACATTTAAACACTGCTTATCAGTCAACAATTTCTCTGGGAATCACTAGTGGCAATGTCCCAGACAGCAACACACAAGTCTGGCCTAAATGCCAGAATCAGTTATAGTGATGGAAATGTACAAACGCCTCATAAAAAAAGCTACCATTTGAAATGCTTGAGCACAATTTCTTTTGGGCCAAAACTGGCAATACAGCGTCTGTATTGTGGAGCCCGGATTTGGACAAAGTCATAATGTCATTCCACTGTGAGATGAGGACTGGATAAAAGCATGGACCAGAAGCCATCTAAGCTTAGCTCGAAAGAATGTGAAAGGTGTTCTATTACAGTGTAATGATGCATATGCAAATCTAAAGGAGCAGCAACCACTCGTTTCTACTAGTTATGGCTTCAGAAGGAACTACGAAAAAAATATCTATAGAAGTAAAATATGATGAATTATCAAGGAGCTATATGTATCATCAATCAATCAATCAATCAATCAATCAATCAATCAATCAATCAATCAATCAATCAATCAATCATCAATCAATCAATCAATCAATCAATCAATCAACAAATCAACCAATCAACCAATCAATCAATCAATCAATCAATCAATCAATCAATCAACCAACCAATCAATCAATCAATCAATCAACCAATCACATGAAACTGTGTTGTGTTCTTAAGCAGTAAAATGCATTACTAACGTCCGACCACACGTCTAATTACGAAATGTGCCCCTCGTTAATTTGTCTTTTGTATGTCTGAGCCTATGGACAATCTATCTCTTTATACATCTCTTTCACATCATATCTGATCTAGTCTGGATTGTACTTGCAGACAGTTTTGCTTTTCTGAGGACATCTCCTTTCTGTCTTCATGTCAGAAACTTCAAGTCTCTGCTTCACTAATTGTTCGCATCAGGTGCCCAGTTTCTCAAACTGGGATAACGCTTAATTTGCTTTTGGTCTAAACTGGTCTTTGATGGTGATTGCTGAGTTGATTTATGCTGGCAGTTTAGCAAACCGTATGCTCTTTTGAACAAGCTGGTTGACTAGCTGTTGACCAGCACTGAGTAATATATGCTGACCAGTATGCTTAATTTGATTACCTTCCATCGCGGGTCAACCCACTGTCTTGTTGATCTTAGTGGTTGACCACTCTGTGACAAGTGTATGTTGCATTTAAAAGTCATGCTTGGTCACGCTAGTTACAGTATGCTGGATGACCATCTTGACTTGCTGATCATGTTGCTCGAACAGCTTGGTGAGGCTGGTCATGATGCTCAATCAGTCGGCCTTGCTGGTCATGCGACAATCAGCTTATTTCGGTCATGCTGGTCAACCAGCTTGGTCTTGCTGGTCATTCTGGTCGTTAAGCTTGGTTTTGCTGGTCATACTGGACATCCGCTTTGTGATGCTACAACGCGTTGGCTGAACAGCTTGGTGATGCGTGTCATGCTGGCTGTTTTTTCAGCAGCGAATTGTGGCCAATTTACACATCTGATCTTGTCATGTTGATAAAATCACGCTGTTTACACCTCAGATGGTGCTTGTGTGATCTCCTTGATAGCTCTTCCTGACTTCAGACCTGGTATTAAATTCTCATCAGGAACCCATGAACAGTTAATTGCTGCCTCATTGTCTGTCACCAGGAACCCCATGAATGGGAAGAGCTTTACAGCAATAAACCAGCACTTATTTCCAGTAAAGCAATTCATAACAGCAATAAAGGAATTAGTTTAATTTATGCTGAGAACATGATGGTGTGGATTAAGCTGGCAGACACCCTAAATGGCTCCTTTCTAATGCTTTATTGTCTTTTGGCTTGAGACAGAGGCAAAATAAGCTGTTAGCAGTGTGATGGGGTCTTTAATATGTGTGTGTGTGTGTGGTCTCAGAGCTGGCTCTTTTCCAAGTCCACCAAAACAGAGAAGATATGTTCCAGCATCCAGCCATGACCTCAGACCTTCAGATCAGACATTACTTGATTCTCCATCTATTTTATTTGTGGGAAATTGGTTTTGTGAGAGCACCATTTTTTATCAAGCTGATTAAATCTTCATAATAGAGAGATTACATCAATCAGGTTTGATCCTCCTTAGACCAATCAGATCTACTATCTTATTTCCTGCAAACCAATGATACTCTGAGTAATCCACAGACTGTGCTGGAATGGTGCTTATATATATATATATATTTATTTATATAAATTTCTTTTTAATCCATTTTAAAGGGGTGGCATATGGCGCTGTAGGTCGTGGGCACATCACACAGCCCAGTTATGGGTTCAATTTCCAACCGTGACCATATTCAGGCAGAAGAGTCTCTAAGAGACTAATTATTAAGATTCTAGGGACTGCTCCTTATCTCTTGTGCTTTGACTGGATATTAGCTAAATGGTAACTGAGATAAATGCAAGTCTTTATCACCCGAGATATTGTACACAATGTACAAGTGAATAATAAAGTTTGATCAATATCAAATCAGTTCAAAGTATTTGGGACTACTGTGGTGTCACCATCAGGTCATCATCCCCAACTTCCAAACTCCTCCCAAAAGTACTGCATGGAGCTCCATCATTCTAAAGAACAGAGTTTCACTGCTCCACAGCTCAATGCTGCAGAGAGTCCTATTCTATTGGCAGCACTTGTCTACAGGGATGCAACATGTGTGCAGTTGCACATCTGTGTCAGCAATGGGTGCAACTTAGCAATCAATGCATTCTTAGATGGGGTGTCCACAAATTACTATACAAACTATACTTTGTCCTGCTGTTTGTCATATAAGCTTCTGTGTTTTGATATGAACAAGATGGCCCTGCTCTGTCCATAGACATATATACATAGACAAGGCACTGGCTGATGGATCATACGCCAACATTGCTGCTATAATGGTCCAGGAAACGCCTCTACATCCATATATTAGACTGCACTGAAAAAGAGCTGGTTGGTGTCTGTACAGTCCAACCAGGAGCCAGGTAAGACTAAGTGAGATTGATGTTGTTTTTTTTCCAATGTAAATATTACTTTTGAGTGCTTAATGATGCTAGTTTATAACTAGTGCTAGTTTATAACTCAGTTAATTTTAAGAATAGTTTGTTTGTGTATGTCAGTAATGCTATATAGAGTTAATTACAGGTAGATGCTCACTGACCACTAACTTTTATGTTTATTTGGGTTTATTCTAATGTTATATAGAGTTAATTGCAGGTGATTTCACTGACCAATTAACTTTATGTTTATTTGGGCTTATTCTAATGTTATAGAGTTAATTGCAGGTAGACGCTCTCACCGACCACCAACTTTATGTTTATTTGTGTTTATTCTAATGTTATATAGAGTTAATTGCAGGTAGACGCTCTCACTGACCACTGACTTTATGTTTATTTGGGTTTATTCTAATGTTATATAGATTTAATTACAGGTAGACGCTTTCCTCACTGACGCTGACTTTATGTTTATTTGGGTTTATTCTAATGTGTTATATAGATTTAATTACAGGTAGACGCTCTCACTGACACTGACTTTATGTTTATTTGGGTTTATTCTAATGTTATATAGAGTTCATTACAGGTAGAGACTCTCACTGACATTGACTTTATGTTTATTTGGGTTTATTCTAATGTTATATAGAGTTAATTACAGGTAGACGCTCACTGTCACTGACGTATGTTTATTTGGTTTATTCAATGTTATATAGAAAGCATCAAGCAAGTAGACGCTCTCACTGATGCATTGATGTATCCCAGTAATGGACCCTTTGGGGAGTCACTTGCTGTATTCAAATGCAGACTGAAGACCCATCTGTTTCAAGAGTATTTACATTTGTAAAGATTTATTCTGACTCTCGTTTGTCCCTAATCTGACATTTGCCAACAGCATCTAAGTGTGAGCAACATCTGGATTCTAGCCTCGTTTACAAGTGATATTTCTGGAGAACAAAGGCAAAGCACTTTTGTCGCTCTGGATACGGGCGTCTGCAAAATGCCATAAATGTAAATGTAATGGGCCAAAGCAACCAATGTGATGTCTATGTATATATGTCTATGGTTCTGCCAGCATCATGATGCTCATTTGTTTCATCTGCAACCATAACAATGGAGCCTTTAATGCATCCATACATCACAGGAAATAGGCTCTGATTAAAAATTTATAAGGCATCGCAGTCCGCAGTTTCAGACTTGGAGTGAGGACACTGTTAATATGCATGTTCATGTTCATAACTTGAGGTGTTTTGCCCTCACAAAATTGGCTTGAATAAGCCTTAAAGTGATCAGCTGCACTTCTTCCCAACTGGACGCTGTCTTCCAGCTATACTATCTACAAATTCAGAGCTGAAGTGAAGAAACAGGTGCTGTAGAAAGTAAACAGCTACAGCTGAGGATGGCTTTTCCACAGTCCCCACAGTGCATGTTCCTGAATGGTTGCAGACGCTTGCTGACCTACTGATTTCTGTTTACTTTCAGATCTTGGAGTTTCTTGGCTTTATGCTTCACACTGCTGTTTTTGTCCTGAATAGAAAGGCAGTTTTTCATTTATCAGCACTTCAGCGGTGAAAGGTCACACTTCTGGAGGCGAGGCTCTGCACCTCAGCAGAGCAAGGTGTTGATCAGCTTTGTTATGCGCAGCTTCCTTCAGGAGTTGCTTGAGCATATGATCTCACACTCTTTTCCATCAGATTAAGGTTATACATGAATATACGTGACATGCTGCAGGTCTTAGAACGGTTAGAACTGATACACCAGCTAAAACATATTATTATTAATAATTATTTTTTAATTACAGGTAGACGCTCTCACTGACACTGACCTTATGTTTATTTGGGTTTATTCTAATATTATATAGAGTTAATTACAGGTAGACGCTCTCACTGACAGCTGACTTTATGTTTATTTTGGGTTTATTCTAATATTATATAGAGTTAATTACAGGCAGACGCTCTCACTGACCACTGACTTTATGTTTATTTGGGTTTATTCTAATGTTATATAGAGTTAATTACAGGTAGACGCTCTCACTGACCACTGACTTTATGTTTATTTGGGTTTATTCTAATGTTATATAGAGTTAATTACAGGCAGACGCTCTCACTGACCACTGACTTTATGTTTATTTGGATTTATTCTAATGTTATATAGAGTTAATTGCAGGTAGACGCTCACTGACCACTGACTTTATACATCATGATTCAATGTTATATAGAGTTAATTGCAGGTAGGACGCTCACTGACCACTGACTTTATGTTTATATTTGGGTTTATTCTAATGTTATATAGATTTAATTACAGGTAGACGCTCTCACTGACGCTGACTTTATGTTTATTTGGGTTTATTCTAATGTTATATAGATTTAATTACAGGTAGACGCTCACTGACACTGACTTTATGTTTATTTGGGTTTATTCTAATGTTATATAGAGTTCATTTGACAGGTAGAGACACTGACACTGACTTTATGTTTATTTGGTTTTATTCTAATGTTATATAGAGTTAATTACAGGTAGATGCTCTCACTGTCACTGACTTTATGTTTATTTGGGTTTATTCTAATGTTAGAAAGTTAATTACAAGTAGACGCCTCACTGATGCATTGATGTATCTCAGTAATGGACCCTTTGGGGAGTCATCACGGTTGTATTCAAATGCAGACTGAAGACCCATCTGTTTCAAGAGTATTTACCTTCGTAAAGATTTATTCTGACTTGCTTGTCCCCAATCTGACATTTGTTTTTCAACAGCATTCATGTGAGCAACATCTGGATTCTAGCCGTCTACTAAGTAAGGATATTTTCTGAGTGAACAGCAAAGCACTTTTGTCGCTCTGGATACGGGCGTCTGCAAAATGCCATAAATGTAAATAATGGGCCAAAGCAACCAATGTGATGTCTATGTATATATGTCTATGGTCTAAGCAAAAGCATCATGATGCTCATTTGTTTCATCTGCAAACCATAACAATGGAGCCTTTAATGCATCCATACATCACAGGAAATAGGCTCTGATTAAAAATCCTACATCGCAGTCCGTCAGTTTCAGACTTGGAGTGGAGGACACTGTTAATATGCATGTTCATGTTCATAACTTGAGGTGTTTTGTTCCCCACAAAAATTGGCTTGAATAAGCCTTTAAAGTGATCAGCTGCACTTTTCCAACTGGACGCTGTCTTCCAGCTATAATTATCTACAAATTCAGAGCTGAAGTGAAGAAACAGGTGCTGTAGAGCAAACAGCTATGCTGAGGATGTATTTTCCACAGTCCTCACAGTGTATGTTCTGAATGGGTTGCAGACGCTTGCTGACCTTTACTGATTTCTGTTTTACTTTCAGATCTTTGAGTTTTCTGGTCTTGCTGCTTTCACACTGCTGTTTTTGTCCTGAATAGAAAGGCATTTTTCGATTTATCAGCACTTCAGCGGTGAAAGGCCACACTTCTGAGGCGCGTAGGTTTCACTCAGCAGAGCAGTTCAGCTTTATTATGCGCAGCTTCCTTCAGGAGTTGCTTGAGCATATGATCTCACACTCTTTTCCATCAGATTAAGGTTATACATAACATACCGTGACATGCTGCAGGTCTTAGAACGGTTAGAACTGATACACCAGCTAAAACATATTATTATTAATAATTATTTTTTAATTACAGGTAGACGCTCTCACTGACACTGACCTATGTTTATTTGGGTTTATTCTAATATTATAGAGTTAATTACAGGTAGACGCTCACTGACTGCTGACTTTATGTTTATTTGGGTTTATTCTAATATTATATAGAGTTAATTACAGGCAGACGCTCTCACTGACCACTGACTTTATGTTTATTTGGGTTTATTCTAATATGTTATGAGCATCATGATAGACGCTCTCACTGACCACTGACTTTATGTTTATTTGGGTTTATTCTAATGTTATATAGAGTTAATTACAGGTAGACGCTCTCACTGACCACACTGACTTTATGTTTATTTGGGTTTATTCTAATGTTATATAGAGTTAATTACAGGCAGACGCTCTCACTGACCACTGACTTTATGTTTATTTGGGTTTATTCTAATGTTATATAGAGTTAATTACAGGCAGACGCTCTCACTGACCGCTGACTTTATGTTTATTTGTGTTTATTCTAATGTTATATAGAGTTAATTACAGGCAGACGCTCTCACTGACACTGACTTTATGTTTATTTGGGTTTATTCTAATGTTACATAGAGTTAATTACAGGTAGACGCTCTCACTGACCGTTGACTTTATGTTTATTTGGGTTTATTCTAATGTTATATAGAGTTAATTACAGATAGATGCTCTCACTGACATCTGACTTTATGTTTATTTGGGTTTATTCTAATGTTATATAGAGTTAATTACAGATAGACGCTCTCACTGACACTGACTTTATGTTTATTTGGGTTTATTCTAATGTTATATAGAGTTAATTACAGATAGACGCTCTCACTGACACTGACTTTATGTTTATCTGGTTTATTCTAATGTTATATAGAGTTAATTACAGATAGATGCTCTCACTGACACTGACTTTATGTTTATTTGGGTTATTCTAATGTTATATAGAGTTAATTACAGATAGACGCTCTCACTGACACTGACTTTATGTTTATTTGGGTTTATTCTAATGTTATATAGAGCTACTTACAGGTAGACGCTCTCACTGACCGCTGACTTTATGTTTATTTGGGTTTATTTTAATGCTATATAGAGTTAATTACAGGTAGACGCTCACTGACCGCTGACTATGTTTATTCGGGTTTATTTTGATGTTATATAGAGTTAATTACAGGTAGACGCTCTCACTGACCGCTGACTTTATGTTTATTTGGGTTTATTTTAATGTTATATAGAGTTATGCTACTTTTATGTCAACTCTAAGACATAAAAACCCACTTTTCATGACGCTTGAAGTAGGTATGGTAATTCAGGCCTGAATGCCAGGTCTTTCTCTGATCCGCCTCTCACGTGACTTTTAATCACCTACATAACTATAATTCTTGTCAGTATACAGGCAGCCCTTTATTACTCTTTTATACAGCTCTACAGTAAAACAGCACAATATCGAGGAGCTAGTAGCTATTAAAGCTGAGCCCAGTGGTTCACAGTCTGAATCAGCAAGTCCCACTCCCCCCCAAACAGAGCCCCCCATCCAGGATTTACATACGATAAGAGCCCTACATACGGTGTCTATATACCCTGCTCTGCATCCAAAAGCTGTTTTGGCCTGAAATATTTACTGGAAGCTGCTTGGTTTGATGTACTTTCTCAGTGAACAGTGTTTTTATGTTGCTGTTTAAAGAAGCCTGTGCTCTGGATGCCATGATTTGATTCACTAAGCCTTCTTGTGATTTATTACCCAATTATCATGCCAGCCCACCCAGCGTTTACATTTAAATGTTGTTGGCCGTTCTGGGATGGTGGCGTTCTTTGTCGTATGATTGCATGCTTGAAGACTCACAGACCGAGCCTTTACCTGAATTTCAAGCCTCTGTGAAAAGAGGCTAAAATAACCCGGCTGAAATACTTGAGATTTAAACGAACCGAGGAAATCGAACGTGTCCTAAATAGTGATGCACTAATCTGATATTAGGACAATATACACAGTACACAGTATAATAAATACACTGTAAATTCTGGTTTAAAGGAACAATCTCAAATTCCTGAAATAGTTTCCTGAAGGATGTGTGGGACTGCAGTTCTGTTGTGAAGGAAGATGAAGGTGATCAGGATCAATATCTGATGATAACTGTAGTCTGATCTGATCAGTATTTATTGATTCTATTTCCATACAGAAGTAAAAGCTCTCAGCATGACGCTTCTGGTTTAACGCAACACGCCAGACGCCTCTGCATGGAGGTGTAGAGGTTCCTAATGGTGTCCTGTGATGATCCATCCCATGCAGCTTGAATGTTCTCACTCAGTTCTGCAGATGGTGTGGTAGGGGTGGAGTGTTGATAGAGCGTCCAAAAGCATCCACTCATTTTCAATCAGGGACAGGTCTGGAGATGAGACCGACCACGCAGAGTATCTGTGTCTTCAAGACGCAGATCTTGAGACGGAAGCAGGTGTGGACGAAAGCGTCATCCAGTTGAATAGAAGCACCGGAGGCGTGTGTTCAGAAAAAGGTAGAAGAATTTGTTGCAGACCTCATTAACATAACGTTGACCCGTTAAAATGTTCCGTAATGAAGATCAAAGGTGATTCAAGCATCAGATATAATTGCACCCGCATCACAGTGATGCTGGTGACCATGGATTTGCTGATCGCCTCCACCGACAGAAGTGGACCGATATCGCTTCCTCAGCTGTAGACTGGGATGATAAAAGAGCTTTGTGCACCTATTGCTTTCACATTAAGTGTTGCGCGAGTGTCCTTCTTATTGCACAGCACAAAGTGTAGCACTACCAGCTCGGCAGGACAGTTCCCGTCACCCATAAAAGCAAATAAGACAGTGCTGTTGTGGTTTCAGGACTGGAGGTGTCCTCGTGTAAGAACAGTACAAGGCCTGGCCTTTGAGCAAGTTTCACTTCATCAGTCATGAGGACGCATGAGCGCTGCATGCCCCCTCAGGTTGATACGGCTGATGTCCCCTTGTCATGGCAGACGAGAAAAAGACCAGAGAGGCAAAACACGACTGCATGATTTATTCAGGCAGCAGACAGTATAGTTACTGTAATTATGCAGCTGATAAAAGGCCCTTCACATCTCCAGCAGCCCAACAGTCTCTGCAACGCTCGCTTTGTCTACCACTCTCTCTCTCTCTCCCCATCAGCGAGCCTTCTGCTGACAGTACGCCCTGTTTGAAGTCAAAGAGACAGGAGATGCTCAGATCCGTCCTAAGCCAATACCCATCCAGCTACTGCCAGGCACTTCCAAAAATGTCTAAGGTCATACAACACATGGCTCCATCAGTCCTGCTGAATGGTGGAATAACATCATGATGGAGAGAACTTCTTGTAGATATTTTAGAATCCTTTTAATGGCATCCTAAAAGGATTCCAATTATTATGATATTAGACAGACCAGCCTTTTGGGGGGTCCCCAAGCAGGCTTTGGATTCAAGGGTATTATAAAGGGTTTATCCTGCTTTTGTTGGAGTAACTTCTACTAGATTCTAGAGCAATGCTGTGAGGATTTGATTGCATTCAACAAAAGCAATCATTCACTTCATCACACCTCCCACCTCATCACCAACTACTCCCTCTCTATCTCAAAAGTTCTGATGGAGAATGTCTCACTGCTCTACAGCTCAATGGTTGGGGGCTTTATACCCTCTAGCCCACTTGTTTTTAGACATGGTGCCAACAGGTTCATGCTTGTTTATCTGCTCCAAAGAGTCCAATTATATTGGCATTTCTTCTCATGGTCTGCAGGGGTTCTGTAGTAAAGAAAATGGTTCAAAATAGAACCATGAAAACTTTTGCATTCTTTCATGAATGGGGCCTTCAGATTAATGGATAATGCACTGTAGATGGTTCTATATAGCACCCGCTTGCAAAAGGTTTCATATAGTACCATAAAGGGTTTTTCTGTTGGTATGTCTTGCTTTGTAATGATAGTGCACTGAAAAATGCGGTTCTTCAATGCTGAATGGTCTTTAATGGGGTGTATGAAACCTTCAGATATTTGCTAAAATTGCCATTGGTCATTGTTTAGGAGAAGATTAAATAAAAGGGTCCACTTGAATCTGGGAAAACAATTCGGAGAGATTCAGAGAAAATGTGACCTCCTTAGTAATGTGGCACTTGCTTGAGCACCCAAACTTCTCCCCACAGCACCTGAAGCAATAACTTGGAGAGAGAAGTTCCACATTCATTTCATATCTGAGAGCATCCACAGTTGTTTCTGTCCATCATTCCACTCTGTGAAGCTGTGGAGCTGATCAGTCAGCTCTACTGAGAAAATCAAACAGACAAATCGAACAGAGAAGCTAACAGAGCTCAGGATCAATTGACTGACTGCTCAGGAGTCCAGACCTCAACATCGTGGAATGTGTTTGGGAGGACTTGGACGAAGCAGAAAGTCCTCCTAATTCTAAGACTGAACTTTGGAGGTGTGGAACAATCTCCCTGCAGATTCCAGAATACCCTTCGCCACCATGTTTAATAGATGAGGTGGTATGATTTGGATCTTTCGATGTTGGTGATATTAAAGGTAAATTTGGAACTCCAAACATGCAAACATCTGATCTTAGGTTGCCTTCACGCCTACCTTGTTTGAAGGTCTGACTTTGGGACCAACAAAGGACCAGAATTAGGTCCAACTGAAAGGTCCACTGAGCCATGGCTGGGTTCATTAAGGTGTGAGCACTTTTTGTTTACTGACTTGGACCAATTGCAAGGGAAGTTGAGACTATCTATCCTCACAAATCAAACCATAGAAGGTGACGTCCTTTCTGTTTAACTGTAGATTAACCCTTAATCCATAATCACTCTGATGGGAGTTGTATTCCTGGCAGAGATGCAGAATTCAGCACAACACCTGGAAACACAAAATGCTAACATCAGACACCCCCCTCTACAAACACGGCAAAGTCCTTAGCTGGTCAAACTGCAGTGTGAAACGAAAGGTGAACTACATGAATGCCAACGTATGTAAACGCTTAGACTCTGAGTTGGTATCATCTTCAGGTGGTTTCTTTATGTAGACATTAAAATGTTCTTCATGCACACACATCTCGCGATCCTTTTACAAGTTAAAGAACCTTTACAGTACAAAAGAACACTAACTGAATGGAAAAACCTTGAGAAGGTTCTTAGGAAATATAAATAGATCTTCTGTTGCATCAAAACAAATAAATTTCAGGACAGACTGGAAAGTATTAATGCTCACATTGTAGCCGGTTTTACGGTGATGGATAGTAGAGTTCGCTGTGCCCAGAGGAGCTGAATCAGATAGCAGAGGGAAGACACTGCGGAGCCCGTGATGGGGACTCAACACTGGGTTTATGGGAATTCACCTGTCATTTCTGAGTCGTGGCTGTAGGCCTAATTTGAATGAACATATGCTGACCTATAGCAGAGGTCACATCTCCATATTAGGCTCGGAGGCATGGTGGTCTTGACAGACACGAACTGGCCTTTTAATCCAGTATAATGAGACTGGGTTGTTTCTGGTGCTCATTTGTTGCAAAACAAAAAAGAGACAAATCACTGACTTATGCATCTCTGACCTTTACCTCCTGCTCGCTTCACCTCCAGCTGGTTTCTACGGAGATTCACATTTTCTCTAACTTGGTCTTCCTGCCACGTTTATTTACTTCAGCAAAACACAAGGAAAACAAGACTTTTCCAAATGCTGTTTATTGGCCTCGCCTTTAGAAACACTCCCCCATAATAATAATCCTCATTATCATTGTCACCATCCTCCTCCTCCCTCCTCCTCCTCCTCCTCCTCCTCAACATCATCACCATCATCACTATCATCCTCCTCTTCCTCCTCCTCATTACCCTGCTCTTCCTCCTCTTCATTATCGCCATCCACCTTCTCTCCTGCCTCCTCATTATCATCAACATCATCATCACCATCATTACTACTACCTGTCACCCCTCCTCCTTCTCCTCCTCCTCCTCCTCCTCCTTCTCCTCCTCCTCCTCATCATCATCATCATCATCAACATCAACATCTTCATCACTATCATCCTCCTCACCAAGCAAGCTCCCTCCTACCCTCCTTATAATCATGTTCATCATCATCCACATCACTATCATCCTCCTGTCTTCTCCTCCTCCCTCCTCCTCTTCCTCATCACTCCTCATGTAGTGCAGTTTGTTGTGGTGTGAGTTACAGCACATTTCCAGTCAGCATGAGCTCTCTGTCCTGTGTCTAGCAGCCATTGCTGTTGGCATTTTCATGGCATCTGCTGGCTGGCTCTCTGCCTTACTCTCTCTGTGAGGCATGGCCTGGACATAGGGGAGAGAGAGAGAGAGAGAGAGAGAGAGAGAGAGAGAGAAAGAGAGAGAGAGATTGGACTAGTAGTAGTCATAATTTATACTGGCCTGGAGTTTTGTGTTCTCCTCCGAATCTGGTCTCCCTGATGCCTGAGTGTGTGTGGTTCCTCTGCCATGGACAGGTGCCCTGTCCAGGGGTGCCCTGTCTGATGACCCAGGTGGGCTCTATGACTCTACTGCCCTCACCCCATCCTCTTTGGAGCGGATGAAACAAGTCCCAGGCCTCTCTTTCATTTTTAACAGAAAGGTTCTTGAATTGAAAAGCGTCTGTGCATTCAAACCAAAACTGCTTGTTCCTGCAGTGCAGATCTGTACGAAGAGCTGAACTGAATTCAATCAGATCGAATGGACAGCCAACGCAGTCCTGGCTGGTGTGGCTGGTTCGCTCCCATGCTGCCCCGGGCACACTGACCTCGCTGAGCTTTCCCAGTCTCCAGCCTTCTGGTCAGCTCTCCAAGACTCCACTCTAATCCTGCTCATCTCTCTCCTCACCTAGCCAGAGCAGCCTGGTCCAGATCATTGAGCTATGACGTTCACCCTCCTGGCTCTCATTCTACAATGAAGACCAGCATCATAATATATTGATCTGTTATAAGCAAAGAAAAGCTGCTGGAAGGTCCAGCCACCAAGATCCAAATGGTGCACGGATGATTGTGTGGTTTTATAATATCAGTGGCCCAACCATCCAATTACTGAGGAAGGAGCACCACTGGTGTTTTTCATTCCCAGTAATTGGATGGTTGTGTACTGGTGTATTGAAACATGCTCCGCTGACTATAGTTCTCTTAGGTCAAGAAAACCATTCCAGGCTGTTTGCTGAAAAAAAAAAGTATTAGAGACACAAAAAAATATGGATATTAAGACACAGAGTCTTTTAAAACTGCTGGGATGTTTGCAGTCTGTTCACGCTGTTCTAGAACGTTTCTAATTATTCATTAATTGTTCACTTCACTAATAATTGTTTGGGGTACAATCCCTATTCACACTGTTCACTCTCAATCACACTGTTCTAGAATGTTCTACCATTCACACTGTCACCACTCACACTGTTCTGGGGTTTTTAACTCTCTATTCTAAGCATTGAAACTACTCTCAATCACACTGTTCTAGGAATGTTCACCTCATTCACACTGTTCACCTCAGTCACACTGTTCTGGGTGCTGGCACCCTATTCACACTGTTCACTCTCTATCCCACTGTTCTAGAATGTTCTGCCCCATTCACACTATTCACTCTCAGTCCCACTGTTCTAGAATGTTCACCCCATTCACACTATTCACTCTCTATCCCACTGTTCTAGAATACCCTCCCCACTCACACTCATTCACTCTCAATCACACTGTTCTAGAATGTTCTACCCCATTCACACTGTTCACTCTCAATCACACTGTTCTAGAATGTTCTACCCCATTCACACTATTCACTCTCTATCCCACTGTTCTAGAATGTTCACCCCGTTCACACTATTCACTCTCTATCCCACTGTTCTGTGAATGTCCTCCCCATTCACACTATTCACTCTCAATCACACTGTTCTAGAATGTTCTACCCCATTCACACTGTTCACTCTCAATCACACTGTTCTAGAATGTTCTACCCCATTCACACTGTTCACTCTCAGTCACACTGTTCTGGGGTGTTAAGTACCCTATTCACACTCTATCCCACTGTTCTAGACTGTTCACCTCATTCACACCATTCACTCTCTATCCCACTGTTCTGAACAGTTTTCTCCATTCACACTGTTCACTCTCTATGGAATGTTCACTCAGCCACAGTGTGTCAGTGGGTCTGATCTTCCTAAGTACATGTGATTCAAAGCAGAACTGATATGGAGGGACATAAGAGCACAGTTATAAACTACAGAAGAAACAAGTTTGACCTTCAAATCACCACACGAACACAAACCTGAGCGACTGTACTTTCAGTCGGCTTTTAAAAACATCTGCTGAATTTTCAAAGGTAATGTTTATTCTCTGAAACACTGCGAGAAACACCTGTAGTATCATAGACCTTCACTTTCACAGCTTTCCAGTTTCCATGGCAGTCCTGTCTGCAGCCACACGACACTCTTCCAGCACAAACACACACACACACACACACACACACACACACACAATAACACACACAACACACACACACACGCCAAGCATCACAATATTTATCACCTCATTTGATTGCATACAGAAGAAATGTCAGCTGGAGACAAATGCTGGGAATGCGCCACACAACTCATTAGTCCATGATGTCACATTGCATAGTTGAGAGAATCGGGACCCTGCCAACACCGACCATCTCTGCTATTGCCTGCTCTCTACTAACTGAAGGGCTCTGGAAGTTGAAGATGATTTGACACAGAGAGACGACTGCTAGTCCAATAGTGAACATGCCAGCGGCCCAGAGGCCCGTCTGTCTTTTAACGATGAAACATCTCGGTCTGCTCATATCATCCTCACATTTCTTTTTTCATTACGTCATTTGTGTTATTATCCGAGCGAGCAGTAAACCTCGTTAGTGCCGGGATTGTCGTCTCTTTTCCCGCGCTCTGTTTATGTTCCGCAGACTTAATTAATTTCAGGTTCAAACGTTGAAAGGAAAGTAATTACTGAGTCATGCAACATTTTCCAAATCATTCAGACTTTGCTTAAATGGAAAAGCCAGTGAGTGCTGTTAATTTTCTCTGGAGATGGGAATCAATGCAGCAGGCTTATTAATGTGTTTACTTGAAGTCTGCGGGTGAAGGTTCCAGACTGCTGTATTACTGCGGGGTGTTTGGGTGTTTCAGTGCTGCCCAACAGAGTGTAGATGGGAGAGCTACTGTGCACACACATCCCAGTATGCTAGAACACTTTAATTCAGAGTGATTAGAGTGAGTGAAGGAGAACAGTCTGGAACAGTGTGATTGAGAATTAATAGTGTTAATGGAGGAGAACATTCTGGAACAGTGTGATTGAGAGTGAGTAGAGGAGAACAATCTGGAACAGTGTGATTGAGAGTGATTAGTGTTAATGGAGGAGAACATTCTGGAACAGTGTGATTGAGAGTGAATAGTGTTAATGGAGGAGAAGATTTCGGAACAGTGTGATTGAGAGGAAGAAAGCTTAATGGAGGAGAACATTCTGGAACAGTGTGGACAGAGAGGAGAGGAGAACAATCTGGAACAGTGTGGTTGAGAATGATTAGTGTTAATGGAGGAGAACATTCTGGAACAGTGTGATTGTGAGTGAATAGTGTTAATGGAGGAGAACATTCTGGAACAGTGTGATTGAGAGTGAATAGTGTTAATGGAGGAGAACACTTGGAACAGTGTATTGAGAGTGAATAGAGGAGAACAATCTGGAACAGTGTGATTGAGAATGATTAGTGTTAATGGAGGAGAAACATTCTGGAACATGCATTGAGAGTGAATAGTGTTAATGGAGGAGAACATTCTGGAACAGTGTGATTGAGAGTGAATATGTGTTAACGGAGGAGAACATTCTGGAACAATGTGATAGAGAGTGAATAGTGTGAATGGAGGAGAACATTCTGGAACAGTGTGATTGAGAGTGAATAGTGTGAATGGAGAACAGTCTAGAACAGTGATTGAGAGTGAGTAGAGGAGAACACTCCTGAACAGTGTGATTGAGAGTGAATAGTGTGAATGGAGAAAATTCTAGAACAGTGTTATTGAGAGTGAATAGAGGAGAACATTCTGGAAAAGTGTGATTGAAAGTGAATTGAGGAGAACATTCTAGAACGTTGTGATTCCAAATGACACTGTTCTGGACTCTCATGAAAGCGCATCACTTACTGTTTATGCTCTGAACTTCTGAACTATCGACAGGCATTGTGAGGAACCACCTACTGTGTTCAGCTGAGATTCAAACTGCTTGCAAAGTGAAAGCGTGGAGGTAAGAGTGTGATTCTCCTGGCTGCGCATGTCACTCTGATGTACGTCTGTGTTTACGTGTGACTGAACATAGAGTGAGAGAGAGTGTACAATTGGTCCATTCTATCTCCACTGCCGTAAGATTAGTAGATGAGAAAACACTGACTGTAATGGTCTTCTCTGAGTGGGCTTTGTTGCCAGGTTTGGACCTCGTGTCACGTCAATAAAATGTTCAATTTCCTGCGGTGGAGGACTGCAAAGCGGCAGGCGGGGTTGTTTTCTCCATCTGCAGAGTCAACCTGCCCCTAATAAAGAGTAGTGGGTGGGGGGCACTTTGGATGCAACCACTGCAGACTGGCAGATAAACGGACCTGCGAGAGCAGGGGGGAGTGGAAACAAGAGGCAGATAGATTGACATTCAGAGTGTGTGTGTGTGTGTGTGTGTGTGTGTGTGTGTGTGTGTAGAGAGAGAGAGAGAGAGAGAGAGAGAGAGAGAGAGACAGAGAGATATACCACTTTGGAGTACCATATTGGGATGGTCCCTAATCCCTGTTCACTATATTGTTCACTATATCGTAACACAACAGAACACTATTACAGAGAACAGGAATGCTCCTTGAACACTATTACCTATTATGGAACTCAATAGATTCTATAGAACACTAGCATATGGAACTGCAACACTGCTTAACACTATTCCCTATATCGGAACACTAAAGAACATTATCCTAGGGAAGGGAAATACTGCAAGAACACTATTACCTATTGTGCCATTCCAGAACACCATACAACATTATTCTAGGGAAGAGAAATGCTCCTTAAACAGTATTTCCTAAACTGGAACACTGTAGAATCTTATTATGGAAAGATTAATTATAGAACACTATTCTATAGAACAGAAATGGTACCCCTTATTCATGATGACTGTGTACCACGAAGAACACTATTATAATCACCATTCCCTGTACTGGAACACTATAGAACAGTATTATAGGGATTAATTATAAAAAAGTGTTCTAGGTTATATTCATAATGGAACACAACATATAACACTACTATAGAAAACTGAAATAACCCTTAATCAATGATTTTTATGGAGAAAATAAATGCCTTGCAAACAGCACTGGATATCCATAAGACCACCACAGACTCCCAAACAGTATATAATGAACGTTGTAAAGTTTCAGACTCAGTCCTCAACTTCACTCGGTCTTTTTGAGATTACCTGTTTTAATTAGTTCACTCTTGCCTTCCTTCTCTCAGCTGTCTGTACTAGACATCAAAGGCTTGCTCTGCTCTAAAGGAAGAGAGCTCTAAACCCTTACACTGAGATTGATGGGGCTAAAGGTAGTGTAGTGTTTGTAGGCTTTAGTGGAAAGTTGGAGAAACTTCAAAGAGAAACATGGTCTTATATAGTATATAATAAACCACAGTCCGGTAGCCGGTATTAAAGATCAGCAGCAGTGTACTTACTGACACTGTATCAGAAACACAGTCCGGGCCGGTATTAAAGATCAGCAGCAGGTACTTACTGACACTGCATCAGTGAAACACAGTCCGGTAGCCGGCATAAAGATCAGCAGCAGTGTAGTTACTGAAACTGTATCAGAAACACAGTCCGGTAGCCGGTATTAAAGATCAGCAGCAGTGTACTTACTGACACTGTATCAGAAACACAGTCCGGTAGCCGGTATTAAAGATCAGCAGCAGTGTAGTTACTGAAACTGTATCAGAAACACAGTCCGGTAGCCGGTATTAAAGATCAGCAGCAGTGTAGTTACTGAAACTGTATCAGAAACACAATCCGGTAGCCGGTATTAAAGATCAGCAGCAGTGTAGTTACTGAAACTGTATCAGAAACATAGTCCGGTAGCCGAAGTTAAGATCAACAGCAGTGTAGTTACTGAAACTGTATCAGAAACACAGTCCGGTAGTCGGTATTAAAGATCAGCAGTGTAGTTACTGAAACTGTATCAGAAACACAGTCCAGTAGCCGGTATTAAAGATCAGCAATGTAGTTACTGAAACTGTATCAGAAACACAGTCCGGTAGCCAGTATTAAAGATCAGCAGGTACTTACTGACACTGTATCAGAAACACAGTCCGCAGTCAGTATTAAAGATCAGTAACAGTGGAAGTTACTTTTCGAAACTGTATCAGAAACACAAAACCGTACGGGTATTAAAGATCGGGCAGCAGTGTAGTTGGCCTGACACTGTATCAGAAACACAGTCCGGTAGCTGCATAAAGATCAGCAGTGTAGTTACTGAAACTGTATCAGAAACACAGTCCGGTAGCCGGTATTAAAGATCAGCAGTGTAGCTACTGACACTGTATCAGAAACACAGTCCGGTAGCCGGTATTAAAGATCAGCAGTGTAGTTACTGAAACTGTATCAGAAACACAGTCCGGTAGCCGGTATTAAAGATCATCAGTGTAGTTACTGAAACCTCTATCAGCAACACAGTCCGGTAGCCGGTGGCTAAAGATCGCAGCAGTGTAGTTACTGAAACTGTATCAGAAACACAGTCCGGTAGCTGGTATTAAAGATCGGGTAGCAGGTAGTTACTGATACTGTATCAGAAACACAGTCCGTAGCCGGTATTAAAGATCGGCAGCAGTGTAGTTACTGAAACTGTATCAGAAACACAGTCCGGTAGCCGGTATTAAAGATCGGCAGTGTAGTTACTGAAACTGTATCAGAAACACAGTCCGGTAGCCGGTATTAAAGATCGGGCGTAGTTACTGAAAACTGTATCAGAAACACAACCGGGTAGCCGGTATTAAAGATCAGCAGGTTACTGAAACTGTATCAGAAACACAGTCCGGTAGCTGTATTAAAGATCAGCAGCAGTGTAGTTACTGAAACTGTATCAGAAACACAGTCCGGTAGCCGGTATTAAAGATCGCAGCAGTGTAGTTACTGAAACTGTATCAGAAACACAGTCCGGTAGCCAGTATTAAAGATCGACAGCAGTGTAGTTACTGAAACTGTATCAGAAACACAGTCCAGTAGCCGGTATTAAAGATCGGCAGCTGTGTAGTTACTGAAACTGTATCAGAAACATAGTCCTGCAGTCGTAATAAAGATCAGCAGCAGTGTAGTTACTGAAACTGTATCAGAAACACAGTCCGGTAGCCGGTATTAAAGATCGGCAGCTGTGTAGTTACTGAAACTGTATCAGAAACACAGTCTGCTAGCCGGTATTAAAGATCGGCAGCAGTGTAGTTACTGAAACTGTATCAGAAACACAGTCCGGTAGCCGGTATTAAAGATCGGTAGCAGTGTAGTTACTGAAACTGTATCAGAAACACAGGCCAGTAGCCGGTATTAAAGATCGGCAGCAGTGTAGTTTACTGAAACTGTATCAGAAACACAGTCCGGTATTAAAGATCTAATTTTTGTTTTCATCATTTTATTTTAATTGAAGGTCCAAAGTATCTTTATATTTTGAGTTTATAAATGGCTCCACTGTGAACTTTAATGTAAAGATAAATAATCCTTGGAGCTTCAAGTGTGAACAGATAACTATGATACAGTTCCATAAATCACATAAACAAGATTATTTCACCAGTTCCGTGTGTTTTGAGGAGTGAGCTGATCTCCGAATGCAGGTTGAAGTTGTAAGAATCCACACTAAGCTTCTACCACTTATTAGCCACTTGGTTTGTCACTCCGGAGCTGTGTACATTTAATTATAAATGACTTTGGTTCCGTATTGACTGATTCTGTTCTGCAACATCATCTGCATGGTAAGAGTGCTTCTGCTCTCCAGCTCGCGGAGTGTGGGCTTCACTGCTAACCCCTTTACGAGAGGTCAACACAAGTGGAAAAAACAAGGCCAGGCAAGTTCAGCTGGACTGTGGATGCAGCCTGTGGGGAACATTATGTGCTACATTGCCAACATTAATGTCATTCCTGGACGTGATCCATGCCTGCTTGTTTTCTATGAGAACATCTCTGGTTAAATCTATGCTCAAAGTGCAGGGCACTTCACAGGGGCTGCGTCACATACGAGTATTTATAACACCACTTTAACAAAGCTGTCTTCAGAATCAAGGTCACACCTGAATTTCTGATTTACTGTCGACAAAACTCATTATCACTCATGTTGCAAAACTCAAAACGGTTCTGGAGGCAGAACAAACACAGACAGAAAGTGCTCCTCAGAGCTGTACATGAGGATGCACTGCATTAGAGGTGTGCAGCTCAGTTTGAGACATTTAGGAAATGCTCTTATGTGGTGTTGGTTTCTCCATTCCAGCACGGAGAGTATCATGATGTCCTGGACAAATGCACCACGCACTATTTTACCTACCTGTAAAGTGAGCTGGTGGTGAGGTGGTGTGGACACCCTAGCTGTGATGGTCATGGCATTGTTGTGCATAAAAGGAGCTCCCCAGCCTCACACGAGGACGGAGGACTGAGCAAGAGGCTGTGGGAGAGACTGAGGGTGACAAACCGAGCATGGGTCTTGAGGGGGTAAGGCAAGTGCCATTAGCCACCCAGTGGGTGTAGTATTTAGGTTTGATCACATTACGTTGTTGTTTGTGCATAGAATGTGTAAATAAAGTACCCTTTTCTACCTCTTTTTGTTTCATGGTTGGTGAGGAGGTGTTTGGTTTCATTTCGCTGCACCTTGTACGGACACCTTGGGTCCTCCAAACCTGTGACAAATGTTCATACCCATTGCAGGTTCGGGCAAAATTACAGATGAAACTGCCCCTTGATTTGAGGGTCCGTACAGGCTGGTTCAGTCCACACTGAGTAGAGTAGATATGTTCAAACGAAACTTTCAGGACAGTTATACAATTGGTTATCATCCTCTCATACTTCCTCAGTGGTCAAGCCACAAATTACTCACGTCTTTTGGACGAGGGGTCAATGCAAATCGAGCAGCCGTGTCCATCTTAGTCATTTATGCCGAGATTTCCTATCCCATGTAAATTGGTCATAAATTTCACAGAAGTCCTCTAATAAAAAAGACTTTACTCCAAGTCCCCAGGAAAAACTAATCCCGTCCCCATAGGCTTAGGAGGCACGTCTTCAATTCAATTATGCAAATGCAGCTTTAATGCTCATGTTCTGTAGATAAACATTCTTAACAGTTGTGATAAAAGCAACCAAAGGAAATGCTGCCTTAGAGGCAGTTTTCCAGACACCATTACAAAGAACAAACAACAAAATCTCAAAGTGAATCACACCTTTCATCCCAATATGAAGCTCTGAGCAACAGATGCAGGTTTCTGAAGCTCTGTCTACTGGTTGTTCTCTGAACCAAATGTACTTGTTCTGCCTTAGAGGTGGATCTGCCTCCAGAACCTCCAGTATTGCATTTTGCACACAAGCCTCAGGGAATTGGAATATTCAGAAAACAAAACTGTCATTTTTATATTAATTAAATGTGTGAACTAGTTTAAGCCTTGTTTAATCCTCGTGGCCTACAGCTCCATAAAAACCAGAAATCCAGTTTCTCAGTTTATTAGAATATTAAATTTAGAGTTTGAGTAAATTACATATCAAACAGTGTGACATATAAACACAAAAGTATAAATTCAACCACTGTCATGAGGAAGACTGCTGACCTCAAAGTTGTCCAGAAGATTAACATTGCCCCCCTCCATAAAGAGGGTCAGCCACAGAAGGTCATTGCTGGTTCTCAAAGTGCTGCATCAAAGCATATTAATGGAAAGTTGACTGGAAGGGAAAATGTGGTGGGAAAGGGTGCAAGAGCAACAAGAAAAGTGGAGAACTTGGGTGAGCTTCAGAAGGAGTGGACTGAGGCTGGGGACAGTGAGCCCTCATGCACAGATGTGTCCAGGAAATGGGGTCTGACTGCAGCATTCCTAATATCAAGCCCATCCTGAAGCAGAGACATCAACAGAAAGCTCTCCCCTGGACTAAAGAGAAAAACAACTGAAAAACATCTCCAAAGTCCTCTTTTCAGATGAAAGTAAATTCTGCCTTTCATTTGGAAATTAAGAGTCCTAGAGTCTCAACTCAAGCTCCTGGAGTCCGGAGGAAGAGTGGAGAGGCATAGAATCCAAGATGTTTAAGTCCAGTGTGAAGTTCTCATAGTCTATGATGGTCTAGAGGGCCATGACATCTGCTGGTCCACTCTGTCTGACTGTCCTCTGTGAATCATTGTCTACACAGAGGTTTTAGAGGATTTTGTGCTTCCATCTGCTGACGAGCTTTACGGAGATTCTGATTTCCTTATTCAGCAGCACTCAACACCTGCACACAGTCTCAAAACATCTAATAAAACTTAAAAAATATTCTAATCTGAGAAACTGCATTTCTGTTTTCATGAGCTATTAGCCATATTGATTAGAGTAGATTAGATAGAACTTTACTGATCCCTTGGGAGGGTTCCCTCAGGGAAATTAAGGTTCCAGCAGCAGCATCAGTTCAGTACAGAAAAGAGTAGAAAGAGATAATAATTTAGTAATGAAACACTATATAATTATAAAGAACATATAATATAGAGGCAATATTACAATATACAATATAGATAAATAGTGCATGAAAAAATAGTCCTGTAGGAGGCGGTATGGTGCATTAATCACTGCACTTATTTAATTAACAGTAAAAAAAATTACTCAAAATAACAATCCATGATTCTACCACCACCATGTTTCACAGATGGGTTCTTTCTCCAATCAGAACACTTCCAAAATATATATTTTGTTCTCATCTGTCTGCCTTCTGGCTTATTAATGTGATCTTTAGATGGGTAGCAATGTTCTTTTTGGAGAGCAGCAGCTTTCTCCTTGTATCCCTGCCATGTTCACCATTGTTGTTCAGTGTTCTCAATGCACAACTTTAAACACGGGACTCAAACACTTTATATCTCAGAGTTTTTTTGAGCTGAAAATGTGAGACATTTGATGAGTTTTTTTGTAACAATTACACTGACAAGGATGTTTATGATAATAAGTTGTTAAAACAACCTGAATTTATCAGTATTATACCTTCTCAGGACTTTTATGCAGCCCCTCCCTTCTCCCTTCCTCTATTACCCAGAGCATCAGCCCCGCCCCCTCTCTCTGATCAGTCAGAGTCTGTATGCAGGTTGAGCATCAAATCTTGCAGTTTGCTATGATTTGTGTATCTTGTCTGGTTATTCTGAGATATATATACCTATTCTGGACAGTACTGAATTCCGTCAGGCAAAGATGCTGACCACTCTGGCAGTGCTGTTGATGTGCCCTACTGAACATCTAGGTATGTGTATCTATGATCTCACCTAGGCGTGTTGGAAGCTGGGGAAAATTGGACCTGCATACCTGGGGCCCTGTGCGGTTGGGAGCCCTGCAAGGAGGGGGTCCCAAACAAATAGATCGTGGAGGGGCAGGGGGCACCCCCACCTTGTTAAGTAAACAGAACAAACCTCATCCCCTGGGATGGAGAGGGGGACCCTGGGCTGCTTGGTGATAAATACTGCCTTTGGTGGTCTGATGGAATTAAAAAGACTGAGCTGAGGTGGACACCCATCAACTGCTCACGCAAAATTTTACAATCAGGATGTTTGAGAACAGTGAAATGAAGCCACCCTGATATGTCGGATGTAAATAAGAGCCAGAATGATTAATCCATTCTGAAAAGTGACATCAGGGATGTGTGTGGAATTCAGAAGGGTGCCGGGAATCAACGTAGTCAGTTTCTATTAATGGCAGCATTACTCTTGCACCATCCGTTACCATGCCAAGCCGCGAGCGGCCAGAACCCATCCCCCAGATTAATCCTCACAGCCTTACTGGTTTAATAAGGCGGCTAAATTACATTAGCACTCCATCCCGGCATGTTTTCGCAGAACATACTGTAATAGGCCACCAGCAGAATATGAGAGATGCAGTTGCTGAATAGTAATCAGGAAGGGAGCTGAGCTTGCATTTCTTTTCATCGCGGTTTCTGAAATGCGAAGTGTGGAGGAAGAAGCTGCTGGTTTTATTAAAGAAGAACTTTACTGCATGGACAGGTCGTGATGGTGTCTAAATAACTGTGTGTCCAAATGTTGGTGGACACCCCTTCTAATGAATGCATTCACATTCCTTAGGGTGCACTCTTCGCTGATACAGATTAGCAACTGCTAATAGAATAGGACTCTCTGGAGCAGATAAACAACCATGAACCTAATGGCACCAAGCCTAATGCCAGGCGTGGGTTAGAAGGGTATTACCCCCCCACCAGCATTGAGCTGTGGAGCAGTGGAACTGTGTTGTAGGGTCAAAAGGGGCAAGGTGGGGTGGTGATCATCAAACACCATGATCTTACTTAATACTCTTGCTTAATGCATTCCAATCCTTACAGCAATGCTCCAAAAACTAGTAGAACGTCTTCCCTGGACAGTAGGGACAGTTGCAACGAATGCAGGACAAACTACCATTGATATAATACTATTGATTTCAGAAGAAACAGTTAATGAACATGTGTCCCAATACTTTAGCCCATACAATGAAGACCAGGTGCATCACTTGGCCTTGGTTTCTAGTCAATAATCCTGAATATTGAGACTCGAATGTTATAATATGACCCTGGTTGAACAAAACCAACTGCCAGGGACCCTTCCCCACTCAGGCAAATGAACTGAACCCTGGGGTTTGTCGGCCCTTGGTGCAACCTAAAGATGTGACAGACAAATGTCTCAATGTCTTATTGATTTCCGTGGTCCTCCAGCCTGCTGGCTTCTGAGCACACTGAAACAGAGCCAGATGCTTCCTAGCAGAGTGCTTGTGTAATTTCATTATAAAGCCCAAATCATTTGGATATGAAAGCTTGAATACAGTGTAATTTGATGGATTAGCTCTGCGGTCCCTGTATCTGTTGAGAGTTCTGTGGAGCACTAATGAGCAAGAAGAAAAAACATTTAATTTCACTTCTGTACCTCTTTTGTCTCTTCCAGGAACATTCAGATCGATCTGTCTGTAGAGCTCTTCCACTTGATCTTCTTCAAGGTAATGTGACCTAAGGCCTTGGACTTACACCATATGGACAAAAGTACTGAACAAAATTCACAGTTACTTCAGAAATCAATGGGATTAAAAAGAGTTTATCATGCTTTTGTTGAAGAAAGTGTCTCCACTGTCCAGAGAAGACTTTCTACTAGATTCTGGAGATTTAGAGCATTGCTGTGAGGATTTGACTGCATTCAGTGAAAAGAGTATTAGTGACATCATGATGTTGGATGATCACCAAATTCCCAACTCATCCTAAAAGCACTGGATTGACCATTCCACAGAACACACGTCCAATGTTCCATATGGTTCAGTAGGTCTGGACCAAGATCATCTCTTCTGATCCTTTGGTCCAGACAGTGATTTACCAGCTTTATCAAGTTTTAATTGATTGAAATCTGTGGAAAATGATCAGAAGATCTTCATGTCTTTGTTTATATTAACCTTTTGAACCTTAGGTCAGTTCCATGGGATGTTTCTCTACCACATACTGTTCTTTTCAGCAGATCTTAGGCTACTCGAAATTTGTCTTCATTTGAAATGTAAATGTTAAAATAATTTAAATATTTACATAAATCTGACCATGTTTTGTTCAAACATTTACTTTTTTGAACCAAGACCACCTCTTTGGGTTGGACCAAATTCTGCTCTTGTTGTCCAGACAGTGGTCTACAGTGGTCACACTTGCTATTTTGGTTGGACCAACCTGAAAGTTTGGGCCAAGTAAGTGAGGCGTGAAAGTCTTGAAGGCCAAACGTCTTACTGTTGATTCAACTATAAATTACGCTCAGCCTTGTTCGGTTACAGTGTTTGGCAGCTGGCTCTGCAGTTTTAATGACGTGTTTATGTGCTGGAATAATTAGGCATTGTTCAGCAAACAGCACATACAGCTTACATTAATCAGGCGGGGAAATATTGAGCTTCAACACTTGGTTTATGAGGCTTAGCCTGCTCTTTGTGTTTGCTTTAGTTGGTCTGACATTAGGATTTGTGGAAATTTTAATTAATGCTTGCTTATTCATAATCTGATGATAAAAGACTCTGTGTTGTGTGTGTTAGCAGGGAGCTCTGGCTGGTGTATCAAAGCGCATTCATGGACTATTATCCCATTAGGAAAATCCTTCAACTCAAATACAATGGGTGTGATGTTTACAGGCGTAATCAGTAAAGAGGGCTTGATTCAGACAGACGTGGTACAGTACTGAGTATTGTTTTGAGTATTGAGTATTGTTTCTACATTAATAATAATTCATTATACCTTTCATAAACCACACATCACTGTTATAAAAATAATCAATGTCTGTTTTTTGGCTCATAGGGACTCGAAAACCTTACATCTCAGATCTTTTGATGAATTATTTATAATAATTAGATTGACAAGGATATTTATACTAATGAATATCCTTTATTATTTTTGCTATTTATGTTTGTTTCAGTATCATCCCTTTTCAGGACTTTTATTTTGAAATGTGAAAACTGTGTGAGCAAAGAAAAACAGTAGACAGCCCCTCCCTTCTCATTTTCATTTATAACCTAATTTCTGGTTGAGTGATGTCATTAGCCCCTGCAGTTTGAGCAGTAAACATGCAGTTGAAGGTTTATATAGTCTTGTAGTTTGTCATGATGTGCATCTTGTCTGTTGGTTACTCTTATCCTGAGTTATGACGCTTTGAACACAGCATAGAACTGCCCACAAAGTGCAGATCTTGCGGCTCTCGGGTTCTAAGAGTTAAAGAAGCATTGTTGTAAGATGTGAACTAAGACTAGAGATATATTTTATTCCCAGGAATTGTTTGATCTAGAAGGTCTAGAAGGTCCTGAGTCTTCTCCACCTGCTGCACCACTGCAGTGGTGTAGATTTGCTCTTAACATTGGTGGAACCAATGAAAAAATGATGTGTCTGTGAAAGTCAGATCCTACCTCTCAAGTTGAAAACACGGGGGGACAAATTATACTGGTGGAGACGTGTCAGTCCATCCATGATAATTCTATGCCCATTAATTAAAATTTTGGTGGGGACAATTCACTAGATATTGGGAGGGACACGTCAATCTGTCCATGGTAATTCTACACCCATGGATCAGATAATCAGTGGGATGTGTCACCTCCGCCCATACTAAATCTATTCCCTTGCAACAGTGGGTGAGAACTGTGCAACGGGTTCCTCCGAGATGATCACGGCTCTGTTTTCTAAAAGTGCTGCAATCAAATCTTACAATGGTGTTAGCACTTTTCTGCATTATCTGTCATTTTACACATGAGTTACTTCCACAAACTGTTGTATAAAAGATTTTTGATAGACTACACTTTCTGAAAGTTAGGTGGACAGAAATTCCAACTCCTGCTCATGTACCTCCTTCCTTTCACTGCTCATCCTCGAACTTCCCCTTTGCCACTGGACCTCCTCACTGCCCAGGCAGCACTACTGGGACATTCACAGACTCGATTAACAACTGCCAGAGTCTTCTGGCCAAGATACACTATATGTCCAAAGGTTTGTGGACACCCCTCCTAATGAATGGATTCAGCTACTGCAAGTTGCACCCATTGCTGAAACAAATGTGCAAATGCACACACAGCTTGTCTAGTCCCTGTAGAGAAGTGCTGCCAATAGAATCGGACTCTCTGAAGCAGATAACAGAAACCTATTGGCATAATGCCTAAAGGGGTAGGAAGCCCCCACAGAGTTGTGGAGCTGGGGAACATGGGGTGGTGAACATCCAACATTCTCACCTGATGATTTTATTGCTGAATGCAACCAAATTCTCAGAGCAATGCTCTGAAATCTAGTAGAAGGCCTTCTCTGGACAGTAGAGACAATTACTCATTTTAATACCCTTGATTTCAGACTGTGGTCCATATAGTTGTATAGTGGCAGGGCAGACTTGAATTAACTGGTACCCCCAAATGCCACTGTGTATTCCAGGGGTACCTGGGTTGAAGGACGGCTGCTGTTAACTGACCCTTGAACAGCCCTGTTCAGCCCTCTCCAACTTTGTTTAAGTGAGACTTTTGGACGATTGCAGTTGAAACGTGACTTGACAAATGCCTTGCTTACACTCCAGATGTCAACTGGAGGTTTGACCTTGAACAAAAGATCAGAAGATCTTTGTTGAGGCAAGGTTTGGGCCTATTGAGACTCTTCTGAGCCAGCTGCCTACCAGTTCAAGATGTTCCAACAGCATTTTCCAGCATGATGCCTGCAATTAATACTCCAGAATCCAAGTGGAACCTGGTCCTGACAGCATCCCTGCAGAAACGGACTGGAAATGTGGCCGAACTTCACATGACCCATCACTGATGTATGGAAATGCTGCAGGTTCCAAAGCAATTGCATGATGCCATATATCATCCTGATATATAGTACAAGGACAAAGGCTATAACACTCACAGCAGCAGCCAGGGAACATTCCTCCTATCCGTGGCTGGAACAGATGCCAAGGCAATGCTACACTGACTAACCTGGCTGTCTAATTTCCTGGCTTCAGGACAGGCTGATGTAGTGTGGACATTTAAAGTGTGGCCAAATGAAAATGACGCAGTAACTGGGTATTTTTGATTCTACTTATTTAAGTCAAAAGTTCTCCTTAAGCCTTTGTTACTTGGTCAGTCTGGTCAAATCTGTGTCTAGTCTGCAGACTTTTTCATCAGTCGGAGTCGACAGGTGAAAAGAGAAGAGCAGTGTGTGAAGGGCACAGACTCCAATTTCTTGGCCTTTTGATCATCCTTCTGACCAGTCAGAGCAGATCTTTCAGGCTGTTTGACAGCGGCTGGTGTGTACTAGTAAATCCAGAAGGTTTGGACTCCAGTGATGTGCTGGGCTCTGTGCACCACCTTCTCCAGAACTTTCCATTCGAGTGCGGTGCATTTCCCATACCAGGTGGTGATACAGCCCATCAACAAGCTCTTGTTACTAGAAGGTCACTAGATATATTAAGGTCCCAGTAGTGCTGTCTGGGCAGTGAGGAGTTTAAACCCAGGGGAAGATCTAGGATGAGCAGTGACTGTTGTAGGAGGTAGCTGTAATTCCTGTTTATCAGAGGACTCAGGTGTAATTTATACCAAAACTATTGTCTGCCCCACTTTCAGAAAGTGTAGTCTATCAAAATCCTTTTATACAACAGTTTGTGGAAGAAACTCATCTGTGAAATGACAGATAATGCAGAAAAGTGCTAACACTGATGTGAGGATTGATTTGGCCTGTTTCTCATGGTTGTCTGCAGGACTTTTGGAAAATAGGATTGTGATCATCTCAGAGGACCACCTGTGGGGCACTCTTGGTGTGGACTGGTGAGACAGTGAAAGGGTCATGGAAGACTTTGATTGCCAAATTTAGACTCCCTTCAACCAAACAATATTATCAAAGGAAAACCGCTGGCCAGCAGAATGGGGCTGGCCATCAAAAAGGGGTGAATTGAGTTACCAGTCCAGCACTGGCTGTTCCAGCAAAGTGTAAAGAGCACACTTGTCTGCTACTTTAGTGGTGGGAAAAAAAATAATTATTTAATTCAAATTCAAGTTTTAACGTCTTGGTTCCTGAAATCAAGGGCAGTTAAACAAGTTGATCCTGCCTTTGTTGGGGTCTTAACTGTCTAGACAACACCTTCTACTAGATGTTGGAGCAATTCTGTGAGGATCCCCACCTCATCCCAAAAGTTCTGGATGTGCCATCATTCTAGAGAACACAGTTCCACTGCTCCACAGCTCAATGCTGAGGGGGTTCATACCATTACATTACATTACATTACATTACATTTGCGGTATTTAGCAGACGCCCTTATCCAGAGCGACTTACAAAAGTGCTTTGCTGTTTACTTAGAACATCCTTAGCTAGTAGATAAGGCTGGAATCTAGAGATTCCACACATTTAGAAACAAATCAGTTGAAACAAATGTCTTTATGGAGTTAAGTACTCCTGAGACAGATGAGTCTTCAGTCTGCGTTTGAAGACATTGAGGGACTCGGCTGTTCGGACTCCCAGGGGAAGTTCGTTCCACCATTTTGGTGCCAGAACAGAAAAGAGTCTGGATGCATGTTTTCATTGCATTCTGAGGGACGGTGGGTCAAGCCGAGCTGTACTTGAAGCTCGAAGGGCTCTTGGTGCAGCTCGAGTTTTGACCATTGCCATCATGTATGGAGGGGCTGGTCCATTTTTAGCTTTTGTAGGTCAGCATCAAGGTTTTGAATCTGATGTTCAGCTACAGGGAGCCAATGAAGGGAACGCAGCAGAGGAGTTACGTGACTCAATTTAGCCCACCCTGGCATTAGGCATGGTGGCAATAGATTCATATTCTAGTCCTGTTCTATTGGCAGAATGTCTCTATGGGGACTAGATAAACTGTGTGTGCATTTGCTCATCTGTGTCAGCAATGGGTGCAGCTTAAAGTAGCTGAATGCCTTCATTAGAAGCAATGTCCACAAACATTTGAACAGTATATTTCCAAAGTATTCTTGGTGGAACCTGGCCTAACCACTATATACAAGTTCTCAAAGAGCAGTTGCTTCCCAGGTAGTGCTCAGCTGGATTTGGGGCAACAAGCCTATAAAAGGACAAGCTGCACTGGGCCAGTCTGCCTGGATACTGTATATCAAGAACTAAGGTCCAGAGGAGGCACCACAGGAGGAATACCCATATGGCTGCTCCGCCCAGAACAGACCATATATACATATATGGCAGGCGGGTTGTATCTGCTAGACAGTATGATAAAACAGATGTCACCATAAGACAGGATGGACGTGTAGGAAGTGTGTGTAGATCTGTCTGTTCTGCTGTTAATGAGCAGACAGGGGAGATGGAAACAGATCCACACTGCTGGCCTTCAGCCATGAAGCACCTGAGCGCCACTCATCACTGGTAGGTTGCTCTCTCTCTCTCTCTCTCTCTCTCTCTCTCTCTCTCTCTCACACACACACACACACACACACACACACACACACACACACACACACACACACACACACACTATAAAGAAACCTGTTTGATCTAAGGAAAGTTTAAAGTGTCACTATTATGAAAAAGTGAATTTCGTACCCTTAATTTTTACTATATTGAAAGGTATAATAAACACGTACAGCTGACAGAAAAAGACCCCTATGTCCTAACAGCTGGCATTTCCTCAATTGGCTGAGAGAACATCAATTAGATGTTTCCTATAACTGTCTATCATCTATGACATCCTCTGGAAGAACGATGGTCCCACTCCTCCAGGCGGAATTCTTTCAGCTCTGTGATGTTTCAGAGTTAGTCTTTCTACAGACGCTCTTACATTCTCCTCAAACCCCCTCTGATACAATAAAGATCTCATAGTGGTTTCTATGATTGAGAGATCTCCACACCCTGCTGCAGCAGAGCAGCTCCAAACCATCACACTTCCATCACCATGCTTCACAGCTGCTATGAGGTTCTCGTGCTCAAGTGCTGTGTCTGGTTTAGGTTGTCCTTCTGGAAGGTTCTCCTCTCTCCACAGGGCAACATTGGAGGTTTGTCAGAGTGACCACTGGGTTCTTGGCAATTCTGTGACTAATGCACTCTTACCACCATCACTCAGTTTGGCTGAGCAGCTCTATGAAGAGTCCTGGTGGTTCCAAACTCATTGGGATCTTCAATGCAGCAGAAATGATTCTGTCCCTTCCCCAGATCTGTGTCTCCAAACAATCCTGCCTCAGAGGTCTACAGACAATCCCTTAGGCTTCATGTCTTGGTTTGTGCTCTGACCTGCACTGTCTACTATGAGAGCTTATATAAACAGGTGTGTCTTTCCAAATCATGTCCAGTCAACTGAATTGACCACAGGTGTCCAATCAAGCTGTAGAAACATGATCAGTGGTAACAAGATGCACCTGTGAATCCTTATGTACATGTTACATTTTTGTGTTTTATTTTGAATACATTTGCAAAGATTCCAAAAACCCTTTCTCACTTACTGTTGAATTGAATTAATTTTGAAATAAGGCTGTAAAATAACAAAATGCACAAAAAGTGAAGCGCTGTTTATACAGAATTAAAATATTAATGGTAGTAGGAGAACAGGAGGCGGCAATTAAAGAGATGGAGTTATAAGAATATGAACACCACCACCTGTTAATACATCAAGATTTTATTCCAAGTCAGTGTGGTTATTCCTATTGGTCCATCTGTCCTGAAACGTTCACCCATAGAATTTTCAAAGAGTAAAGTAAAAAAGGAAAGGAAATGTGCTCATAAACCCACATTCAATCCATCCACCCACAGTGATTCACACACTAGGGGGCAGTGAGCACACATGCCCGGAGTGGTGGGCAGCTCTATCCACAGTGCAGATAAGTACTATGCTCGAGGGCACTTCAGTCATGTCCTACCAGTACATGGAATTAAACCAGCAACCTACCAGTCACACGGCTGGTTCCCAAACCACCACACCACGGCTGCCTCAGACTGTAGAAATCATATGCACGAACAAAGTTCTCGAACAGCAGCGCCGGAGATTTATGAGACCAAACACTTATAAGTAACTGTGTGCAACATTAACTTTTATGTGCAGTATTTCTTTTATAGTTATGCGTCTTCATGCTGCCCTGTTAATGAAGGTGTCTCTGCCAGGTGTTTCACTCCAGCTGCTGCTCTGATCAGGATATTCTGTCACTTCATTCGTTTCGCTATTTGGTCACGTAATAAGACGAAACATGGAGATGTGCGCACACGTGAGCTCCTCGGGTCGGAGAAAAGACGTGGTTTCTGTGTAGACCCTGTATTGGCTTCTCAGTCAGAGTGAAGATAAGTCCACCAAATTGACATGGTAATTACACAGCAGCGAGGCCTGGGCTGAACTCGTGGTGTTCCTCAGACAGTGTGGGGGATTTCACCTAACCTGCAGGTCTGTGTGCGACTGTGTGTGTGTGTGTGTGTGTGTGTGTGTGTGTGAGACAGTGATATTCCACAAAGGCTTTAGTGGAGAGAAAAGAAAGTGAAGAAATTACCATTTCATTTCTCCATGGCTGAGAGCCCTGTCTGCCTCTGGGGCCGAAACAGGGCCAGCTTGTGGTTACCTCTCTCCACAGAGCTGGATGATAAAATGTTTATTACATTAGGGCTTTGGGGGAATGGAGACTAGATTTAAAGAATGATTGTATTTTAACACGAGAATCTGGCCTCTTTTTTTCACTATTGATTCGGACTCCGACAGCTGTTAAAGTTTCAGCTGAATCACCGGCTGCTGTATAAGTATAATCCCCACCTCTGAGGATAACTGGCATAGCCATCGCTTGGTGAGTAGCAGAAGAAAAGGGCATTGCCTATACACCCCATCTTCCCACCGCTTGTCAGGAGTTTGGGAAACCTCGCCTTCTCCTCCAACTTGAAAACTGGTTCTCTCTGCAGGTTTAATCCTGATAAAGTGGCTGTGTGTCCTAATGCTGTGGGTATATTGATCTCCAACACTCTGCTCCATGATCATCAAAGTGCGCTCCTCGGTATGAAGAGGAGAATAACGATTAAACACTTGTGAAAGCTGTTGTCAGAAGCACAGACTGAGAATCGTTGGTGGTTTGTCTGATGTGAATTGTGTTGTGCAGGTAGAATAATACACAGTTGGGAGTCTTTCCCAAGAACTACAGATGTAGAGCGGTGTGACTGTCAAATTCCACTCTATAGCGGGGACGGAGACGGTGCAACAAGACAATAGGTACATATATGACTAAAATGCACTCCAAATCTGTAACATTTGCAAAATTGCACTTTTTATGATTCACAACGAGCCAAATGCACCAAGTCAGCTCAGAATATAAATGAAGAACAGTGTCGGTGCAGCAACAGTGTCGGAGAAGAAATGAATGGAGAGAAAATATAAGAATTTCACACTTAACTAAGGTAATGGTTATGGTTAGGTTGAGTTTGGGTCTAGTTTAAGCTCAGGTTTAGGATAGAAGGATAGAATATGATTGGATAGAACTTTATAGATCCTTTGGGAGGGTTCCCTCAGGGAAATTAAGGAATATATCCATAGGATATGTAGAAGAACACACTCTGTGTATGTGGAAAGGTGAGAAAGGGTGGTTGAAAAGAGCTAAGCTACGGAGCGACTGGAAAGGCAGCCGTCTTACACAGCGCCAGGAAGTCGAAACATAGATCTGGGCTAGGTTTAGATTACGTTTAGATTAATCAGAGATCATGGTTATGGTTATTGTTAAGCTTAGAGTAAAAGTTAGGGTTAGATTAGGTTTAGATTAAATTTAAATCACAGTTATGGTCAAGGTTAGGGTTAGAGTTTAGGTTTATGTAATATAATTACCTTTATCTTAACTTAAACATTCTCCATTCAAATCGTTTGGTTTCTGCATGTCCGGGTTGAGACAGTAAGTTGTGCATATTCACGAGGGTTGACTTTAGAACATAGTACCAGAAATGCCACGGTTATACAGGTTCTGTCAGAAAAAAAAGATCTATGGAGCTCAGCAGTCTATTGTGCTGCCAATGTAGCCCAGGGGTCACATGTTCAAAGCCATGCTGCCTTACCATAGCCAGCCAGAGTCTGTGAGAACACAACATGCCGTGGGGTAGTTTCATGATTTGGGCTTGGATGGCTTGCCACCATTGTTGGAACAATGAATTCTGAATTATACCAGCAAATATACCATCTCACTGATATCTGAATCTCAAGAGAATGTGGGTCATGCAGCAAGACAATGACCCTAAGCACACAAATCATTCTATTAAAGAATGTTTGAAGAAAGGTAACGTTAATGTTCTGGAGTCCTGACCTTAATCCAGTAGAAATGCTGTGGAAGGACCTGAATCAGTGGTTCTTGTGTGGAAACCCACCGTCATAACAGAGCTGAAGCTGGTTTGTACGGAGGAATGGACTGAAATTAGTGCAGGCCTGATCAACAGTTACGGAAACGTTTAGTTACTGTTATTGCTGCGCTAGATACTGAAAGCAGAGATTCACGTATCTCTGCCACTCACAGATATGTCATATTGGATCATTTTCAATAAATAAATGTGTAACATTTTTGTCTCATTGGCTTGATTTGGTTCCTGATCTACTTTTAGGACTGAGTGCAGAAATGTAGAAAATTCGAAAGGGTTCACAAACGTTCAAGCACCACTGCAGATGCAGCCTATTTGCAATTCAGTCTCAGCACTTTTTTTTTTTTTTTAACACATTGGTTTTATTTCCTACTGCATACTGTAGATTTCACAAGGACCGTAATTAAATTCATGCCATCAATATTTCAGAGGAAAGTGTTCTTACTGAACCCTTCTATCAATTTAATCTGAACAGAGATGTCTATCCACGTGAGAATAGATTTGCAGATGCATGTAGGACTCGTGTCCTCAGTGGGACTGAAGAGAAAGTAAACACACAACTGCAAATATCAATACTCGGGGGCAGTAGAATAGCAGTGGGATCGCGGCTGCTTTCCTCTTTCCCTTCACAGAGGGGTTTTATTGCTGCCTGTGGAATTGGAAATGAGTTCCACAGTAGACTGTGGAGTTTGATTTGTTTCTTGTCCCTACTGTTACCTCTACCTGTCAGGCCACTGTGGGGAATGCCAAATGCATCAAATCCTCCCGGATCTGTCTGCTATAGCAGCTCTTTGAAAACCAATCAGGACCCATGGACTGTCTCGCCATTATTTTATGCACATCTGAAACGAAGCCTAGAATTACACGGTGAACTTGAGACCTTTCCTGATTACTTGATTGGATTCACAGGGATGGTTTCTCGCTTGCAGTTCTGGACTTAAAACAATTGGTTTTGATTGCTGGAGATAGCACTGTTGTCCACGTGTGACACTTTGAACCTTAGATGTAGCTTCGGCATTGGCAGAGAAAAGACTCTGGTAGAGTGTGGTCCCCAATGAACAGAAGATGTAAATGTGACCACAGAGATACTACAATGCCAATTCCAGTTCCAACTGTGTGCCTAAAATTACTACACTGATGTACCAGGAGAACAGTCAGGATTCATATACTGACATGACAGCAGTCATGACAATCGAGGATGGAGTGGCGATAACTCGGGATGGCTTGAGAACACCCACACAGGTTTGTGAGGTGTAATCTTGGCATGGAGGAACAATTGATCAGAGCTAGAGCAAAGCTTGACAGTAGGAGACAGATGGAGGGGACATTTCCTCTCACGAACCCTCCCTTACATAGTGGTAATAGATATAATCCAGCAGCTGGAAGGTTATAGGTTCAAAATCCAGACTAGGGGGTCTACAGTCCCTAGGATGGTACCCACAATCGATCATCATCATCAAGAGCACTTGTTGGTGGATGAAGTTGTACCTCATTCTTGTCCAATTGTTTTTCCTTTACCTTCAGCGTTGTAAAGCCAAGGAGGACAACTCCAGTCCTCCAGTTCAATCCAGCAGAATTTGTTTGTTGCTCTACTCAAACACACCTATTGAGTATGGCAACTATACTGTTAAACGTACAAGGTCCATGAGGAATATTTAGAGGTTCTTCCATTTGAAACTGTGGAGGAACCTCTTAAGGTGCCTCAAGGAACCTTGAAGAAACCTTCTATTGAAAGTTCCTTGAAGCACTTAAAGAGGTTCCTCCATAGTTTCAAACTGAAGAACCTTCAAAAGTTCGAGGAAAGAGAACAAGGAAAATGTATTGTAATGCATACAGTCTCACACCGAGTCCTGGGGATTAACCATCAGATGTGGCGCATAGCTGGACAATAAACATGACAAAAAGCAGAAAGAAATTGTGGGAATTGATTGTGGAGATGTGGAGCATTGTGTGTATGTGTGTGACCCACGTGTGTGCGATTGTATAGGCTAGGTGTGGTGAATTCGTAAAGCTGCTCTATGTCCCCAGGGCGGCTGCTATTTTCTCCTGCTGAACTGGCGGCGGGCTCTGGGGGGAAGTATTTAAATTCCCTTTGTGCTGGTGGACAGGGGATCTTGACAGAGACATGAGAGGAGGAAATTGCGGCGAGGGACTTGAATCATCCCGGCTCCTCTGCCCTTGATGTTGATTGAAAATGCCAAAGGACAGCACTCAAAGTCATCAAAGTGAATGCATGAGAATTTCTGATTTCGGAGAGCTGCCTCTGCCACAAGTTGCTGCAAATGAGTCCATTATAACCTTCAGCTTCGGTGCTTCCACTGTGGGCCCTTCACAGCAAGTCCTTCCCTCACACTGGCCTCACGTCCAGACCGCCTTGCAGCGTGCATTTTATGGACGGTGACTACAATGCAGATCTATTATTAACTTGATTGGTCATTACTGACTTTCATATAAAAGATTTATTCGGACAGACACAATGAATATTACAGTCGTTCACACTGGGGGCACATTTATAAGAGCGCCACAATGCTTTATACAACATAACCACTAAGCAGCGTCTCGCCAGGAAAGGACTGGGACATGATTTCCAAAGCACAACATCACCATAAAATAGAACAGAAGAAGGGGATTGGTAACAGACAGACCAGGAGAGTTATAAATTGCAAATAAATAAAAAAGTTAAACCTTCATGCAGAAGAAAAGCTTTCAGAAACCTCTTGGTCACATTAAATGAAGTGCCACGAAGTAAGGCATGGTCATCAGAATGGAGAACCGAAAGTCAAGTAGCATCGTTCAGTTCACGCCACTGTTCAGCGTCATTATTCCTTCAGTCTCTTGAACTCCTGTGACTCTGGGACTCCTCACCAAATAGAAAAGGCAATGGTTTGAGTTTATCACCCCACCAAGTCAATGCAAAGGCAATGCAGAGTCTACTTTGGAAAAAAATAACACGAATGAAAAAAGAACAAAATAAAAGTGCTTCATCGTTCATCCTCTTCTCTTTCCTTCACAAGGTCTGTACGAGTCGTCCTTGGGTGTACGAAGTGCCCTCTGTTGAGGTTTGTAGTTCAACATGGAGATCGGTAGATGGATGTTCTCATGTTGGAATAACAAGCGTGGGTGGGAGGTGGAGGTGTCCGGGGTGGGCAATATGACAATAAGACTTCATTGACTTCCATTTTTTAATGTTCTTTTAGAACCGGAGTGTCCAATCTTATTCGCAAAGGGCCAGCGAAGCTGCAGGTTTTCAATCCAAGAAAGCAGGAGCTCATCTGATCAACTGTTCGAAGGCTAACACCAACTGATTAAGTGAATCAGGTCAGCTTTAGCTTGTTTAGAGTGAAAACCTGCAGCCAAACCTGGCCTTTGTGGACAAGGTTGGACGCCCCTGCTTTAGAACCATGACCTGCATCAGTAAAGATTCCGGACTATTTTACCTCCTGTAAAAATAACCTCGAGTTTTATTAGTCCCGTGAGAATCGGCATGCGATTAAATATTCCTTCAGACAGATTTCTTGGTACTGAAGCAGTGAGGAGGTACGTAGCAATGTTGTTCATGGCACAGATACCTCACTTCTTTGGCAAACGTTCATACAGCGACACTGCCAAATTTGCAAAATGAGTGCTAATGAGTGCTAAATTCTCATTATGAATGGATCGTATGATTGGTTATCATCCTCTGATACGTTATCAGTGGTCAAGGGGGATGGGTCAATGCAAATCGGTCATAAATTTAACAGAAACCTCCAGGTTAAACTAATCCTGGGGCACAGCTGCTCCTCAACTATCAGCAGATTTGAGATGAATCTGGCACTGCTGTAATCGATCCACTCGTACCGTCACACAAGCTCTCATCAATGAGGGGAGACATGAACATGAACAGGATGCTCCTATTCACACTTACAGAAATGATTCACAGTCGTTCCCCAACCTTCAGCTCTGCTCCACCACACGTTTTCCTTAACCTCCATAACCAACGTGTTTCTGCACATGTAAACTTTTATGTTCTTCTTCGAAACAGGATGTCTTTCTATGCCTTTGTCATGATTTGTTTGGTCTGCAGCCACAATAATGGAGCTCTGATTGGTCAGCCCGACATTGAAAATGGAGCAGGCTCCAACGGAGACACCGATGCAGCGTCACAGTTCATTGATTTGGGACAGTTTTAGAAAGATGACGTTGGTATGCATGTGTTCGTTTTCCAAACTTGACGGTGTGAATCGGCCTTTACTGAAAAACAACATGATGTAAATAACAGTACTATATCTTTTGCAGCCAAGCCCCGCCTTCTTATGATATATCAGAATAACACTTTAACAACTGATTTCTGGGGGAAACAAAACGTGGTAATATTATCACAAGGAAAACAAACTGATGGAATTATGGGAAATGGGCTGTTCTGTTATTGAAACATATGGGGGATGGGCGGAGCTACACATCATACAGCACCTTTGAGAGCTGTCCATGTTTTGTACATTCAGTCTTTGCATTATCAAATGATGTCATGGAATTCATGCCATATTGCCCATCCCTAGATGATATGGAGCATGGTGGTTAAACTCCTGTCCATCTTGAAAGGTTCTTTAAAGGTTCTTCACACTCACACGCTCTGGTACCAACGTGTTACCCAAAACATCAACTGATCAATCAAATTAAGAAACAAGTCTTAAACAGCACAATCATGGTCATGATGATCTAACACCCTACAGACCTTCAGAGGCATCTTTAGGGATCTGCATGTAATGAAGATAGATTTCCAGGACCAGGATTGGACACCCTTTTCTATGGAATCATATAAAGAACCCATTGTTGCACCTTGTTGCTCATTTAAGTCACCTAACACTCAGAAAGATCTTGCAAATGACCAAGGCCTTCATGAGTCTTAGAAGTACTTTTTGATCTAAAGGATTCCTCAATGTTGCCCTTCGGAATACTCCATGTTCCAAGCTATGGCAAAGGAACCAAGAAATAAAAAGAGAAAGTGCCTCATCGTGTTACACCTGCCACATTCCTCATATCATCAGTATTTTGAGAGTCTTTAGGAGTCATCCTCCGTTTTGATGACATGATACAGTGTGACATTGAATATGACCTGGTGACCATTGTTCCAGGCATACAGTGCCCTCTCCCGAGCATTGTAGTCCAGCATGGAGATGTGAAAGTACTGGTTGTGGAAGGGGATGTCTGTGTACTCGTAGGTGGACGTTTTGGTATTGTAGGAGTAGTAGACCTTGGCACCGGTCAGGTGGGAGTTGGTGATGTAGAGGGTCCCACAGATCATAAAGGATTCTCCAGCGTTGCGCTTGGAGTACTCCGTGTTCCACGTCTGCAGAACCTCCAGTGTCTGCGGCTCCAGCTGGGAGATCACAATGTTCCCAGCATTCTGATTGGTGGCGTAGACAGCCCACAGGCCCAGCTCATCAGCCATGAGGTCGATGTCGGAGAAGCCACCCCAGGTGTATGGGTAGACGTTGTGGAAACCAGCATACTCCAGAGCCCTCTGGGCCAGGACCCTGCCTGTCTCAAAGCTGTACTTGACGATGATGTTGCTCTGCTCCTTGTTGTAGTACAGAGAACCATTGTACACCACGTGGTTGGTCCCGGCCCACTTGAATGGGAGGTAGTAGGTGCGAGACTCCAGGCCCGAGACAAAGTCTGCCATGGACTTGTATTCTCGCACCACCTTGCTGTTAGTGTAGGTGTCCATGTACCACACCTGAGGAGAACGTGGAGAAGAAAGACGTCAGAGATGGTATTGAACCTGTGATTTGGTTTAGAACACTCCACAGGTTCTACTTACAAATGTTATATGGACAAAAGTATTGGGACACCTGAACAATCATTGATTCATCTGAAATCAAGGGCATTAAGTTTCTACTGCCTAGGTTTTGGAGCATTACTGTGAGGATTTGACTGGATTCAGTGACAAGAACATTAGTGAGATCACTACCTCATCTCATCCTTAACTTCCCAAATACGAGAAGTACTGGATGGAGGTCCATAATTCCAGAGAACAGAGTTCCACTGCTCCACAGCTTAAACAACTACAGTTCTGTAGTCATGTATGGTAACTGTATTGCTGGAGTGTTTAAACACTGTGTCCACTCACTGTCCACTCTATTAGACACTCCTACTGAGTGTCTCCACCTTGTAGATGTAAAGTCAGAGACAGAAGCTCATCTGTTTCTGCACAGTTTGTGTTGGTCGTCCTCTAGTCCTTCGTCAGTGCCCACAGGACGCTACCCTCAGGACGCTGTCGACTGGATGAATGTCTGTTCTCAGTCCAGCAGCGACACTGAGGGGTTTAAACACTCCAGCAGCACTGCTGTGTCTGATCCACTCGTACCAGAACAACACACACTAACACACCACCACCATGTCAATGTGACTGCAGTGCTGAGAATGACCCACCACCCACATCATAGCTGCTCTGTGGTGGTCCTGTGGGGTCCTGATCATTGAAGATCAGGGTGAAAGGAGGAGAATAAAGTCTGCAGAGAAACAGAGGAACTACAGTCTGTGATTATAGAACCACAAAGTGCTGCTGTGTGGTCGGAGGAGTTTCTTGAAGTGTAGAAACAAGGAGATGGTTTTAATAAAGTGGTCAGTCAGTGTAGAGAGTATTGCATTATTTGAAGGACACTCGACTATGAAAGAAGTATGAATTTAATCACCAGATGGCTCACTAACTACGATACTACATGGCGCAATCTTCCAACAGCATATCATATTTCTTACAGTAATTAATTATCACAAATTAATGAGCGAGAGACAGAGAGAGAGAGAGAAACACAGAGACCAGTCCTGGCAGAACTTACTCTGTTGTTTCTGGGAGATGCCAGTGGGTCAGTCATCCATGCGCCGAACCTGGTCCCTGATATCTTTACAGTCATGGGTCCTGTGATTTTCATTAACTTCCCACACGCTGTAATAAAGAAACACAACGATAAGATGTAACTTTTTTTTTCCTCCTTCTAACGAGATTCCTGAAGCCAATTTCATGGCTGCTCTGCCGGTGCGTGTTACTGTGTTCTGCATGTTAAAAGAATATTGCCACCGAAATGTGAAGCAGCTTAGCACATCTACCCCCCAGACTGGGACTCAATTAGCACAGTTATCAATAATGAATTCAAACATCTGTTCGACTTGCTTTAAGCAGCTTATTAATGCTGCTAAGTTTTTGGTAAATCTGTTTGGAGCCCAAAGGTGGCATTTAAAAGTATTTAACATCGTGTCAGTCTGAAAATTTTTCATTATGCTGTTTGAGGTTCACTACATTGCATTCATTAGAAAGTGCATTATATGTCCACCATGGACCACCTGAACGGACACAAAGCCAGGCTTGTGGATGGGCTTTCACACTTCCATGACCCAAACCTCAGACACTGTGGACAGACACTGTCATAATGTTCCTGGGTCAGGTTTAACGGGGGTGCTTAAGTAGCCGTGGCCTGATGGTTTGGGAAGCATCCTTGTGACTGGAAGGCTGCCGGTTTGATTCCCTGAACTGGCAGGACTTGCGCAAGGCACTTAACCCTCCAGCTGCTCCCTGGGTGCAGTGGATAGGGCTGCCCACCACTCCGGGCACGTGTGCTCACTGCCCTCTAGTGTGTGAATCACTGTGTGGATGGGTTCAATGCAGAGGACGTCCCCAGTGCACAATGGCTCTAATTATGTTCTTATGATAATTCTCTTGTTTCTTCTGCAGATGCACCACAGGCCTGTGGCAGCATCACCTTTGCGAGCTGTCCATGTTTGCAACTTATCAACTGACATTATTCTTGCCACATTGCCCATCCCTGATGCGTAGCTTGGAGGTCAGACTCCAGTCCTGCGCTCTAGAACCTACACATTATGTAGATGGTCTTTAAACTTTAAATGTTCTTTAAAGGTTCTTCATACTCTCAGGTTCCAACATGTTTCCCAAAACAAATGAAAGTTCAATCAAGTCAAGAATAAATCTTCCACAGCACAATCATGGTCATGATGATCTAACACTCTGCAAGACCTTGAATGAATGCCTTCAGAGACATCTTCAGGGGTTTGGGTTGTCTTTTGGAGGATCTGAGTTTGGACCTTCATGAGTCTTGCCCTGCATTGCCCTTCGGAATACTCTGTTCTGTGGTCTTGTGATGATTAATTGTTTCTTCTCTTCATTGGAAAATGTTATTCTACACGTTTGTTCTGTGATTTACTCTTATTTTATTTTGAGGTTTAATTTAGATTGAATTCATCTGTCTTTCAGTCATGGTACCCTGTCTTCTTCCCCCACATTTCTTTGTATGTATGTCTTTCTCATTCACTGTAAACGTCATCTTCCTTTGACGTGTGCTTTGCACTAATTAAGTTCTCCAGAAGAGATCTCAAACTACCAAAAAGACAATAAAAGGACACTTTGAAATGGGTCAGTTTGACTCACAAAGAAACAAAAGGGTTAAACAGGACGGTTGCTTTCAAACGTTTTTGATGGTCAATGTGGTTGAAAAGCTGGTCCTGCAGGTGAACACCCCATACTGATTAACCAGTTCCTGACCAGCAAAGTGTACACTGCATTTAATTTTAGTCATGCTTGAACATGCTGGTAATGCTGATCGACCAGTGTGCTCTTGTTAGTCATGCTGGTCAACCGGTCTGGTCCGGCTGACCAGCTTTAACTGGCCAGGCTGTTTATTTATTTCTTTAAAGGCGTGACCATAAACACATCGCTGCGCTTCTGACATTGACATCATGATGCAATGGTAGTGCATTAGCCTGACCTGTGACCTAAATCAGGATCCAATTTACTCCAATTATATGGCAAATACATCAGCATGGTCAAACTCTGATAGCACAGCCCAGTAAGGAACTTGCCCCTCCTCTAATCAGGCACATATGCTGTGAAACATCACAGCGAAGGTCTGAAAGTGGCAGAACCTGTGCTCAGAAATGCAGTGTGTGAGCAATGGGCTGTTGCATCCTGTCTCAGGTGTCATGAGATGTCAAAGCCAATTCCTTCAGGGTGATGCCTCAGTGCCCCTGGCCAACCCCAGTTCTATGTTAATACCAGCCTAAGCAGAACCCGTCTAGCTAAAAGCTGCTTGAGTGAATATGAATTAGAATTGTCCTGGAAACATGGTTAAACAGGGTGTTACATTTCCTGTTCTCACAAAACTAAGAGGGGTAACATAACTGCAGAATCATGACAACGATCAATCATACAAAAATCACACACATATTATAATTAAAATAATTGAGACATTCACTATAACCACTATAACCACACTAGACACTTTTAACAGTCGTGATAATGACAGTGTTAATGACTGTAACAGTACTGAGCTCCTTTATAATGACAGTAATGATAATGACAGTGTTAATGACTGTAACAGTACTAGGCTCATGTCAATGACAATAGTGATAATGACAGTGTTAGTGACTGTAACAGTACTACGCTCGTTTATAATGACAGTATAACAACGTGTTAATGACTGTAAATATACCGCTTATAATGACAGTAGTGAGCAATGACAGCAACAGTACTAGGCTCATTTCTAATGACAATAGTGATAATGGACAGTGTTAGTAAATTGCAAATAGTGATTTTTTACGTCATGGTACGACAGTAGTGATAATGATGGTAAATGACTGGTAAATAGCATTCAGGGTCTACACCACGACGTAATAGTGATAATGCATTATGTTAGTGACTGTAACAGACTACGCTCGTTTATAATGACAGTAGTGATAATGACTGTAATAATGACTGTAGTACTACGTACCGTTATAATGACAGTAGTGATAATGACAGTAAACAGTGCTCAGTCTGGCTTTCTAATGACAATAGTGATAATACAGTGTTAGTGACTGTAACAGATTACGCTGAAGAGTAATGACAGTAGTGGATAATGACAGCGTAATGACTGTAACATTACTACGCTTCGCTCATAATGACAGTAGTGATAATGACAGCGCTAATGACGAAGAAGATTACGCCGTTCATAATGACAGAGTATACCACAGCGTTAATGACTGTAACAGTACTACGCCTGCTCATAATGACAGTAGTGATAAGGACAAGTACGACTGTAACAGTACTACGCCCGCTCATAATGACAGTAGTGATAATGCACAGCCAAGTACGATCAACAGTACCACGCCGTGCTCCCACGACAGTAGTGATAACGACAGCGCACGACCGCAACAGTACTACGCCACCATACGACAGTAGTGATAACGTACAGCGCACGACTGCAACAGTACCAGGCTCGCTCATACGACAGTAGTGATAACGACAGCGCACGACCGCAACAGTACTAGGCTCGCTCATACGACAGTAGTGCGATAATCCACAGCGTTAATGACTGCAACAGTACTAGTCTGCTCACGACAGTAGTGATAACGCATGCTAATGACCGCAGCAGTACCAGCTCGCTCATAATGACAGTAGCGATAACGCATACGCTAATGACTGCAACAGTACCAGGCTCGCTCATAATGACAGCAGTGGATAACGACAGCCGCTAATGACCGCAACAGTACCACGCCGTCATAATGACAGTAGTGATAACGACAGCGCACGATCGCAACAGTACTAGGCTCGTTTCATAATGACAGTAGTGATAACGACAAGTAATGACGCAACAGTACCAGCCGCTCATACGACAGTAGTGATAACGATGCTTAATGACCGCAACAGTACCAGCTCGCTTCATAATGACAGTAGTGACAACGACAGCGCACGACTGCAACAGCATTAGCTCGCTCATAATGACAGTAGTGATAACTAATAGCGCACGAGACTGCAACGGCATTACGCCGCTCATAATGACTGTAGTGATACCCATACGCACGATCGCAACAGTACTAGGCTCGTTCATAATGACAGTAGTGATAACGACAGCGCTAATGACTAACAGTACTACGCTCGTTCATAATGACAGTAGTGATAACGACAGCGTTAATGACTGGTGGGGGCCAGTACTAGGCTCGTTCATAATGACAGTAGTGATAACAACAGCGTTAATGACTGTAACAGTACTAAACTCGTTCATAATGACAGTAGTGATAACGACAGCGCTAATGACTGTAACAGCATTAAGCTCGCTATAATGACAGTAGTGATAATCTATTAGCGCACGACTGTAACAGCACACGCTGCCTATAATGACAGTAGTGATGACGATAAAGGCACGACTGTAACAGTACTAAGCTCATTCATAATGACAGTAGTGATGACTAGCGTAATGACTGTACAGTACTAAACTCATTCCATAATGACAGTAGTGATACGACAGCTGCTAATGACTGTAACAGCATTCAAACTCATTCATAATGACAGTAGTGATAATGACAGTGTTAATAGGTACTGTAATAGTGACAGTAGCAATACGCTCTGTCATAATGACAGTAGTGATAATGACAGCGCTAATGACTGTACAGTACTAGGCCCATTTTATAATGACAGTAGTATGACAGTGTTACTGACTGTAACAGTACTAAACTCCATCTATACGACAGTAGTGATAATGATGAAAAGCACGACTGTAACAGTACTAAACTCATTCATAATGACAGTAGTGATAATGACAGTAGTAATAGGTACTGTAACAGTACTAAACTCATTCATAATGACAGTAGTGATAACGACCAGTGTTAATGACTGTAACAGTACTAAACTCATTCATAATGACAGTAATGATAATGACAGCGTTAATGACTGTAACAGTACTGAGCTCCTTTATAATGACAGTAGTGATAAGGACAGTGTTAATGACTGTAACAGTACTAAACTCATTTATAGTCTTAGATATATTGATAGTAATGATAGTGGTAATGGTAGTGAGTTTAACAGTACTGACTGAGTTTGCTCATGCAGTTGCGGAGTCGGCTGTCGAGGCTGATCACTCTCTGGTAGAGCTGCTCGTAATCGTAGGCCCCCAGCTCCTCCTGGATGCCCGTCAGGACAGTTGACAGGTTCCGGATCTCCTCTTTGAACTGGGAGATTAGCTTGGCATCTGTTTTGTACTGCTCCAGCACGGGGATCAGCGGCTGCAGTTCATCCATTCGGTCCTGTAGCTCCTACACGCACATCCCAAACAAACACATGCACACAGATGCTTATACACACACACACAGCAGGCAGCTGAGGTAGGATTTGCTTGTCGGACAAGCCTCGGAGCTTCACCGGCGTTTGATCGTGGAAAGAAGTGACACAACAAGTGTAGTCAGGCAAGTTCAGGACCCTGCAGAGACTTTCAATTGCAGCAGTTTGGGGAATGGACTTGGGTTGATATCTTCTAAAGTGAAAAGAGGTGGTGGTTGACTTCACATGTCGGAGGAGGCAACCTTCCAGTCTCAAGGCTGGTTCCCTTGAATGCACTTCTGCTGACCAAAAGTCTTGATATAAGATCATTTCCCTGCACTGTCACATACATAATGCACTCCAGATACTGGGAGGGTGAAGACAAGCACATGCTGCCTTTCCTGCATATGAAGCCAGTCATCGTCAATTGCTGGACAGTCAACTCACAGGACAGAGCCGGGTCCTCAGCTTCAATACTACAGCTAAACGTCGCCTGTGACAATACGCATCACCCTGGTTGTGATGAGGGGATACTCAATATATCGATTATATATGAGACAACAATATGCATCTTTAAACGATCAAGGTAAGGGGATCAGGGGGCTCAGTGGTTTAAAGTGCAAGCATTCTGAGAATGGCAGGGTTGAATCTCAGGTCATGCTGTTCACCATCAACCCACCCAGAGAGAGCATGACCAATTTTACTCCCACACACTCCAGCAAGCAGCATGATCGTGTACCAACATGGAACATTTACCTTATAATTCCTGGCCATGACAGTTTTCCGGTCTTCCTCGATCTGTCTGAACTTGGTCCTCAGCCCTTTCATCTGGTTCTCCATCTTCATCACATACTGGAAGTCCCTCTGTGTCCGCAAGTTAAGCACTTCGATGGACTGGGACATGTTCTGCACCTGTGTCATTCAAAAAAGTGCAAGCAGTCAGTCCCCTCTGCTGTCCACAGGTTTACTCTACATTAGAACCTTCACGTGGAGATGGGCAACAAATGCAAACTCCATGGGCTTCCTAGGAGTGTGATTGATCAACAGATTTGTGGACTTGTTCATGTTCTCGATTTAACCCTTTGGTGCTCTGTTGCTGGCCAGACAGACACTTTGTTTATAGAAGCCAACAATGATCTTGAAGTTGCAGATGCAGGAGAACCGTATACAACACAGTGAGCCTGAATAGGTGCTTCATGAGTTCAGCACTATTCTAAAATGTTGGTAGGTCTGATTTGTTTGGAGTGTGAAAGCTTTTAGTCACTGTAAAAGAGAGCAGATGGTGACATCCGTAGAATGAATCTGTCCACTGTCTGCAGTGGACATTTATTCAAATTGGCACAGAAAAACCCTGTATCTCCAAAGAGCTTTACAGAAGAAAGAAACCCTTCTTGATAACACATACTCATCATCGTGGTGTCGGGATTAACACAACATGACAGACGTCTCTGCATGGAGTTGTAGAGGTTCTTAATGGTGTCCTGTGATGATCCATCTCATGCATCTGGAAGTTCTCACTCAGTTGTGCAGATGGTGTGGTAGGGGTGGAGTGTTGATGGAGCGTCCAATTGCATCCCCACATTTTCAATCAGGGACAGGTCTGGAAATGAGACCGACCACGGCGTAGTATCTGTGTCTTCAAGACGAGATCTTGAGACGGCAGCAGTGTGTGGACGAGCGTCGTCCTGTTGGATTAGAGCACCAGAGTGTGTGTTCAGAAAAGGTAGAACCACTGGTTGCAGAACCTCATTAATGTAACGTTGGACTGTTATATTGTCTGTAATGAAGGCCAAAGGTGATCTGGCAGCGTACGAAATGGCACACAATCCAGGACATCAGACCTTCTGGACAAACCGTTGAGAACAAACCGTTGATCTTGGTGCTGAAGAACCTGAAGAAAACCAGCTGCCATTCTGACTCCCTGACTGTCTGGCATGACACCATTGCAGTTGCAAGTGCAGCTTCACCAAGCAGCTATGAAATGTGGAGATCTGACGAGGGTGGTGGGTTACACGTGTCCACCGCTGATTCCAGCAGACAGCGTTTTGTCAGCAGACCGTCCTGTTTGAGAAAGAAATGCTGCCGCTTCGCCTAATTTGGCAGCGAGGCTGGTTCTGCATCAGACTGTCTCAGAGTAATGAATCTTTAAAAAGTTAGATGATGAACAGCCTTTGGCCACTGAGGTGTGCTTCTAATCTCTGGTGTTCCCTCCTTATCTAACAGCCCGACTAGCCGCCAAACACAGGAAGAGGGGGAGCGCATAAATCATAAACAAGACACGTCCTCCACGAGTTCAGAAGCTGTAAAGCGAAGGGAGATGTTAATAATTCTACGTATTACAGTTAGCGGCTTATGCTGTAGAGTGGGATTAAGAGTATATCATTAATCTTTAATACTGGTATTAAATACCCGAGCTCCATACTGCAGCAGAGGAATCACCAATCAGAGCTCACTGACTGGCTGAGTGTGTGTAAGTGCTGATAAAGAGAAGAGATGGGGCAGGGGAAATGGGGGGTAATGGGTTGGAGAGAGTAGGTTATGGGTTGGAGAGAAGGGCTGGATGGATGAGTGTGTGTCAGTGCAGCGCTCTGTCGAGCTGTAGTGCGGCCCCTGAAACGTGCGAGACCCTCAGGTCAAATAATGCATTAGTCAAACACTGATACAGTACTGTATTCAGTGTGTGTGTGTGTGTGTGTGTGTGTGTGTGCGCAAGTGGGAGTGAAAGTGCCTGTCATGCGTTTGGGAATTATCACTCTCTTACTGTCAAATCTGTATTTAAGTGTCATTTTTATTAACTTTATAGTGTTTTTTTTACACCTTTAGTTGATTTTTAATGTTACACGTCGACTGTGTTCACTATATTGTGCACTGAAACAGACACTCACTGAATGACGGGACATTCCTGCTCTTCTATTAATGTCTCGCTGCAGAGACATCTGAAAAATCCAAAACATATACATGCTAGAATTCTTAAAAATGAAAAAGCCAACGGTTATGATCATAAATAAATAGGAACATCCAGAGCGAATGAACCTACTGTAAGTATAACGATAGAGGAGTAAGACTGATAAAGAAAGGATGATAAAAAGAACAATAAAAAGTAAAGAAAAAAGTATAAAAGAAATTATAAACTCAGTTGAAACAAAATCTATCTATCTATCTATCTATCTATCTATCTATCTATCTATCTATCTATCTATCTATCTATTTATCTGTCTGTCTGTATATCTGTCTGTCTGTCTGTCTGTACTTTTTGGACACCTATAGTATGTGTGTTTTGAACATGGTAAACTGTGTCTTTCTTCACCTCTATTATAAAAGTAAGTCTGAGTTGAAGGAGCTACACTCTGCTGTGTGTGTTCTGTACATTGTAGATCCCGACTGTGTCCCCAGTTAGAAATATTATGTTAGTACAACGTTATGTAAAGTAAACATAATTAAAGTCCAGTTTTTACATTTTATGAATTAATTCATTTCTTTTATTCTCATAATGGAAGACGGCTTTTCCTGGTTTGGTAAGAGTATTTTAATGTGATGCAGCGACTGTGTTTCATTTATTCTGTCTCGACTTCAGACGTTTCTCTAATGTTAGGTTTTGTCTGATTGAGAACGTTGTGTAACATTATTTCTGTAGCATTAAAGGTTAACCTTCCTGAAACCTTTTGAAAACATTGGTAAATGTTCCTATATAGTTCTCTGTTGTGTGTGTGTGTGTGTGTGTGTGTGTGTGTGTGTGTGTGTGTGTGTGTGTGTGTGTGTATTATTTTATATCCCCCACAGTGTGTACATTATTCACACACATCGCATACACCCGGAATATATGTGACATTTTTACACCCCTATTGTATGAGTGTGTGTGTGTATTGTATGTATTGTATGTGTGTGTGTGTGTGTGTGTGTGTGTGTGTCTGGCACCTTCTCCAGCAGTTGGCGAAGCTGTCTGCTCTTGGCATCTCTGGAGCAGAGGTTCTGCTCTGGAGCCACGACGGTGCAGATACAGCGTCCGTCTGCATCCTGCGCTGAACTGTATACCTGCCAGCCCTCCTTCGGCCCGATTGTCTGTACACACACACACACACACACACACACACAGTGGAAATGGTTTTTGTCACTCCATTTCCTGACACTGGTTCTGTTACTCTAGAGCTGCCACAACACCTGGGTGTTTTAAAACCTGCAGGAGATGTTTCCACACCTCCGTTCTCTGCTCCCCATCATTAAAATCACCCCAAACACATTCAGTAATGTTGAGGGCTGGACTGGTTCCTCAGTCCACTTCTACAGCTTCTGCAGTTTGATTTGTCGGTTTGCTTTTCGCAGCAAGATCTTCTTAATCATCTCCACATCCTTCCCGACCCACAGTGTTCAGATGTCTTCTCACAGTGGAATGATGGACACAAGCACAGCTCCAGTTTTGGACCCTCCTGTTCTGTGATCTACTGGAGCTTCAGAAATTGAATTCAGAATTTGAGCTTACTGGCTGGTTTAGCTGGAAATTAAACAATATTACACACACACACACACACACACACACACACACACACACTGCTCTGTTATCGCCTAACCCAGACTGTGCCATAGCTACACACACACACTTATGACACGTGATTTGCTAACAGTCCGCCCTGCAAACCACACACACACACACACACACACACACACACACACACACACACACACACACACACACACACAGGTACTCGTGTGTGTGTGTGTGTGTGTGGCTGGCCTCATGGTAAGGTAATCACATTTATTGCTGTGGCTGCTGAAGCGTTTACTGTAGAGAGGAAATATTTGATACAGCAGGAGCAATGAGGGTAGAATGATATTAAACAGACCCCATTTCTCTCCTTCTCTCTACTTTCATTATTTTATTTCTCCTTCTACGTGAATCGTTCTCTCTCCATCTGTTTCTTCTCTCTCTTTTTGGAGCCCAATTCTCTCTCTCTCTCTCTCTCTCCATCTATTTTACCGTCTCATCCCTCTCCTTTTCTCTCTTTCATCATTCTCTCCATGTCACTTTCTCTCTCATTAAAATTCTCTTCTTCTCTCTGTATCTCATTGTTTCTCCATTTCTCTCTCTTTATCTGCCACGTATCTACATTCATCATCCCACACATCGTTGCCCCCAGATTGACCTCAGCGGTGTCGTACCAGACTGTCCCGGAGTCCTTCAGAACGGGTGATCTTCAGTGACGGTCATGCTTTCATCGTGTTGGAGACGACCAACGAATCTCCGTGCGGAGGCACTGTGGTCAGCGTCAAGATCGACAGTTTGTTTTCACGTCCAGAAGGTCTGGTGTCGTGGTGTGGGTGTAGTTTCATACGATGCCAGGTCACCTTTGGTCTTCATTACAGACACTTTAACAGACCAGCGTTACATTAATGAGGTTCTGCACCCAGTGGTTCCACCTTTTCTGACCACACACTCCGGTGCTCTATTGGGACACCTCCTTGTTACTTCTGAAATTGAGGGTATTAAAGTTTCTCTCTCTCTACTGTCCAGGAAAGACTTTCTACAAGATTTTGGAACATTGCATTGAGGATTTGATTGCAATCCGAAGTCAGGATGCTGGACGATCACCACTCCACCTCATTCCGACCTCCCCAAATCGTCCCAAACTTACTGGGTGGAGCTCAATGCTGGGGGAGTTTATACCCTTCCAGTCCATCCTTGGCATTAGGAATGGTGCCAGTAGGTCCATTGGTATCTGTTTCAGACGGTACTATTCTACTGGCAGATGTTTATGGAGGGTCATATGGAGGGTGGTACCCCTGCCCACTCTCTCTGTATCGTTGAGGTAAGCAGTGTTGGGCAGTGTTGAGCAGTGGACCCCGTTGTCCTGAGTGCAGGGAGAGATGTAGTACAGCAGACTGAGGCTGAAGCTGGTGTTCAGGTGTGTTGTGATGAATGATCACCCTCAGCTCTCTCAGCCTTGGCTTCAGCAGCCTTTAATCTACCTGGAAAAGTGTTTTAGTCTGGAGCTCGAGGACGGCTCCCGGAGAGAGAGATGGGCCTGTCAGACACCAGGCATCTGCATGCTCTTTACATCCACACTCTGTTTCTGTCTCATATCTTTTTTTTTTTTTTTGTTCTGGCCTCCTCTCTCTGTCCTTCCCTGCTGCTCTCTCGCTCTATTTCTCCCTCTCTCTCTCTCTCCTGGCTTTGATGTATAATTTGTACAGTTGAGGTGGAGTTGAGATGTGAGGCACATCATAGTGCAGAACAAAAGCAAACGAGCTGAAAAGGGTCAGCAATTTAATAAAGAGAGAGAGAGAGAGAGAGAGAGAGAGAGAGAGAGGGGTCTTTTACAACATATAGATGCACCTGTAGGGACAAACACACACATCTCATCCTCCGTCCATCCCGACAATGCATACACACAAACTCCTCAATGGCGCCACCACCCTCGACTGTCACTCATCATTAGCCTTATTCCTCCCCTCTTCAGCTCCTCGTCACGTTCCTGTCTTTCTCCCTTTGCCCTCTTTCTCTTTCCCCAGAGGGAACATTCATTGTGCTGCAAATAACAAGGTATTCCCAAGTATTGACACTCCAGTCTCGAGTCAGGTCAGATGAATCAATCGCATTCCAAAGGCATCAGTCTCGTGAATTTTTGCTTGTGATCCTCAAGTCGAGACAAGTACTAGGCAGGTCTAGTCCCAGGTCATGTCCGGTGTCATAACAAACAAGTTCCAATTCAAGATTCCCAAGTCATTTCCTAAATCAACACGGACAGGCCCAAAGTCCAATGCCAAGTCACGTACCAATTCATAGCTAGTACCACGTCAAATATTAAAATTTCAACTGTACAAGTGAAACCAGGCTTGTCCCAAATTCTTTTCCCTAAAGTCTTAATCAGTGTCGTCATTTCCAACTGAGTTAAATCCCACTTTAAATGCCATTGCAGCTGTTCAGTGCTCAAACTGCGAGAGGGGGCGGGGCTTATAACATCCAGAGAAGAACACAGTGTTCAAATTTCAGAATACAAGTCCTGAGAAGGGCTAATACTGATACATAAATAAATAATAAAAAATAATACAGAATTGATGAATTGATTGATCTTTAATGGTTTTTTGGACCCGATTTCTTTTTATTTTAAGTGAAGACGATTTTGAGTTGCCTAGGATTTCTGGAAATAACAATATCTGGTATGTGTGACTGTCTCCTATGAATAAGTTGTCATTTTTAGCTAAATCAAATTACAAAAACATCCCACAAAATTAAAAACAGGCCTAAATCAAGTCCTAAATGAAAACAGTCCAGTCCAGGTTTGAAATAAAACTACTTCTAAGTAAACACACGTTGGTCCCAAATCAAATAAATAAAGACAGGCTTGTCCCAAATCAATTATCAGGTAAAGACAGTCTTGTCCTAATAGATCATATTAAAATTACTTTTTTTTTTGTTCTGACCACAAACACGAGACAATATCTCTGCTCATTTCCTATCATATCTCTCTCTTTCATTACCCAGAGGAACCACATCCTCTCATTCTATCCATTTTAAAGCAGTAATGTCATACACTGAAAATGAAATGAAGCATGGGATGTGTTTTATTCAATCGTGCATCACTTTCTCATAAAGAAAATATACAGATTCAGATTCAGACCATTACGACAACCCGTAGATGATGTCTGGGCTTTGACTGCCCAAAGACACTTGCTCTGAACCCACGCCAGTGTTGTATACTTCAGGACTTTGTTGTGCCCACCAGTGAACTTTGGCCCCAGTCTGGGTTTGAATGCACTCTGGAGGATGTTCCTGTGCTTGGCAGCATTCCTCCATCACACCAGTCTCCCATCATTACTACTGAAAGCACCCCATAGCAGTGGCATTGCGGCTTGGTGGTTAGTACTTTCGCCTCCAAGCACAGGGTTCAAGTTCATATCTGAGTGGAGTTTCCATGTTCTCCCAGTGTCTGTGTGGGTTTCTTCTGGGGATTCAATGTTCAAGGCCATCTCCAGGTGAATGATAGATCCATTGGCTGCCGTTTGTTGGTTGAGAATACAGACTGGGGTAACTTGAAAAGCACTAAAAGTGGAACATCGTTCATTCATAGCATGGTGCAACCACCACGTTTCACAGCTCAGCTTTCATCAGACCAGAGAATCTTTTCCCGCCTTCCCTCCAAGCCTCCAAGCCAGCTGTGCTTTGCTTTTTACTGAACAGTAACTTCTGTCTTGCTGCTCCTTTGACATTGAAACAGGGATTTTATTCGGTTGAGTGAATTTTAGTAGTATTTAATGTAGTAGTGTGTTACGATAGGTGTATCGTGTCTGTAGGTTACTCTGATCCTGAGTTATGAAGTCAAGAAAACAGTATGTTGATGAGGACATCTTCTAAATTCCATACATAAAACGTTTAAACATCCATCCATCCATTATCTATCGCTTATCCGGGGTCGGGTCGCAGGGGCAGCCTAAGCAGGGAGACCCAGACTTCCCTCTCCCCTGCCACTTGGTCCAGCTCTTCTGGGGAAACTCCAAGGCGTTCCCATGCCAGCCGAGAAACAGTCTCTCCAGCGTGTCCTGGGTCTTCCTCTGGGTCTTCTTCCGGTGGGACGTGCCCGGTACACCTCACCAGGGAGGCGTCCAGGAGGCATCCTCACTAGATGCATGAGCCACACCAACTGGCTCCTCTGGACATGGAAGAGCAGCGGCTCTACTCTGAGTCCCTCCTGGATGACCGAGCTTCTCACCCTATCTCTAAGGGAGAGCCCAGCCACCCTGCAGAGAAAACTCGGCTACAGAAGCTGGCTCTAGACTCATTTTGAAACAGAAGTGGAATAAGGTCAGGCCTTTGTGTGACGGGCAGCAGGACGGTAAGATTAGTTCACTAAGAGACCAACAGCATGAAAAGGTCTGATTCATCCAAACGATTCTCTCTTCATTCTGGAAGTCGAAGACTGGACTTTCTGATGATGAGTCATTTGATCAGAAATGGGTTTATTCACTCAGAGGTGGCTTTAGTGAACGGGAGGACGTGTGAAGGTGAATGGAAGAGTGATTTGGATGGTGTGTGAAAAAGGTGGAGGAAGGTACTGTGCACTAACTGGCAGTGTGAAAGAGGTGACAGGGAAGGAGTAGGAATAGACTGAATGTGAAGGACACAGTGGTATTAAGGTTCTCAGGGTGGAGTCTGAATAAGGTGAATCAGGGGGTGAGAATAAGGTGTTTAGGGTGTGAATTGGGTTAAGAGTAAAGGATGTGGATAGGTCAGAGGGAGGCAGTGTGAGAAAATAAAGTGTATGAGAGAGTTAATATGGTGATGGGAGTGTTCATAGGGTAATAAGAGGAAGTGTGAATGACGTGAATGGGAAGGAGCGTGAACAAGATGAGGAGGACAAAGAGCGAAAAGGGTAAGCAGAATGGAATGGAGTGTGAACAATGTGAATGGCAAGGAGAGTGAATAAGGTGAACAGGTGAATGGGAAGGAGTGTGAACCATGTGAATGGGTGAACGTGAACCATGTGAATGGGTGAATGGGAAGAGTGTGAACCAGGTCAAAAGATGAATGGGAAGGAGTGTGAACCAGGTGAACAGTTGAATGGGAAGGAGTGTGAACCAGGTGAATGGGAAGGAGTGTGAACCAGGTGAACAGTTGAATGGGAAGGAGTGTGAACTGGGGGAAGGGAAGGAGCTTGAAGAAGGGGAATGGGACAGAATGTGGAAGAGGAAAATGAGAAGGAGTGTGAGTGAGGTGAAAGGGAAGGAGTGTGAATGGGACAAAATGTGAAAGAGGGTGAAGGGAAGGAGAGTGAACAAAGTGTGAAAGGTTCATGGAAACGACTGTGAGCAAGGTGATAAGGAAGTGGTGAACGGGGGCGTGTGATTAAGTGTGAATATGGTAATGGGGAGTGAGTGCAGGGTGAAGTGTGGATTACAGCCGATTGAGT